>OX104116.1:45557578-45814084 GCA_944474755.1 Limnoperna fortunei | reverse complement strand
AATCTAAATATCTGCCAAAAGCTACTTAAAATAGAATAAATTATATGACATTTGAAAACCAGTCTGTAACATTGTTTTCCTCTATTAGTAAATTCCACATTAAAATTTTTGTTAGTCTGAAAAAAATGAAACGGTCATCATGCAAGTTTGAGTGCTATAAAGACAGTGTACAATACATATATAAACGTGTGCATAATTGTGTCTTACAATACTTATTTAAGTGGATTTTTGTTGTAATAGAGTACCTTTTTTATTTCAAGGTAAAGATGGGTGATAAAATAATGATTACGAACTCAGACAAAATTACCGGCCCTGAAGACAATAAAACAATAAACAAAATATGGAATGTAGATAATAAGAAAAAAACCTTTACTTTAACATTGCTGTGGTGCGATTTGGCTTTGAAAAAATGAAACATGAATAATAGCTTCTAAAGATTTGTTGCTTAGTAATAAGTACTTAAATATTATTTTTCATTTTTGGATAAATAAAAGAGTAAAGCAGTGTTGGCTATAAACTGTGCCGATTCCCCCAATCACTTAGCTTCATTAAATATTATTAAATTCAATTATCAATGTTTGCTAAAATATGGAAAATATAAGAGAAAAATGCAATTAAATTTACAAAACTTATATAAAGATGAACAAAATCACTTAATGAAATCTAACATATGAATTTATCTGAAACAAACAACAAATGTACAAATGATGTCTTTTAAATGGGTCAACATACAGGGATTGACATTGCAATAAACTATGCTATATTTTTAGACAATCCATTGTGTTTGTTTCAACAATCAATTTTTCAAAAACACTAAAAAATTTTTGTATAGAATTTATTTGACAAATTACATTCATTTACATAACCTGTAACTCAACAAGAGAAAGAATTATAAAATATACAAATTAAAGTTCTGTCGATTAAATTTTAAATAAATTTAAAAACCTAAACTATAGACTACATTTAACAGTTATAAAACAACAATCTGAATGCTCATAAATAGAACAGACGTACAAGAATACTGAAAGTTGAAACAAGCTCTGGAAAGACTCTGGAAAGTCTGAAATTGGCACAACATATTTTAACAGTCTGTAACAATGCCAAGTTATGGATATGACAACAATTCCTTGGTGCAAACATACGCCTTGACATTCTTCCATTCACAATAGATTTTGCCGATAACTGTTTATTTAGGACTGATGATGCTCGACCACCCATCACAGACTTTCTGGATGACTGTTTATACAATACTGATGCATTTGAAGCCTGTTTGGTCAATTGTTTTGACATGCCTTTGCCCATTACAGACACCCAACCAGCTTGAGATTTCATTCCCAATCTAGATATCATCCCTGTTTCAAATACTGTCACAAAAATACAGTTTAATGTTACATTATATACATTTTAGCACTTCTGGGATAGGGATGTCATTATATGTTATGGAGAGTGATGTCATCACCACTCACAGAGCAATGTTATCATAAGTCAGTGAGTGGGAGTCAGCAAAGTCTGAGAGATGGATGTCAACAGTCAGAGACAGGAATTTCATCATGTTAGCATAAGTCATAGTGATTGTCTGCAGAATAGGTCAGATAGTTACAGCATAGGTCAGATAGTTACAGCATAGGTCAGATGAATGTATACATAAATTCAATTGTTGTCAACAATGAAGTTGCAGATTCAGGCCTTTTTGTGGTAGAGTATGCTTAACTTCAACTTTGATTGACAGGGATATCCAGTTTCCTTCCAACGATTGGGGGTTTCATCAGGTTTTGTCCCCCCAAAAAACTGGATGCCTTAATATAGCAGAAAAATTGCTGCAAGTGGCATTAAACTCCATTCAATCAATCAAACATGCATGCCTGTGGAATAATATTACATGCATAAATCCATAAATGTCAATAAAAAAACTTTTAATTTCTTATAAACTTTGGACCCTTTTAAACAGCCCTACTTCACAATTTGCTATGTTTTAAATAGAAATTTGCAAACCAATTAGAGCTAATCCATGCAAACTTGTATGTGCAAGGGGTTTGGGAAGGCGCCCTTTTTAACACCTACTACTACTGATAAAATAAAGAATAAAATTCATATGACACAATTATTTTTGAGGACCCTAAAGACTTTTAAAGTTTCATACAACATACCTTCCAAATCCCTTATTATTTTTTGGAATATATCTTAGAAATCAAGTTTTTTATTCTTGTGGGACCTTGATAGCAAAGTGGTTAATGGTAGTTAGTAATCTAATATTGATCATGTGCCTGTCACACTGAAGTTCAAGGCTCGAGTCTCACTGTTAGCAGGGTGTGCTAGACTCCAATCAATTGACAAAACTGCCAGTTTTTATATCTGTACTCCCACTTCCCCTATCAATAAAACTGGACGCAAAGATATTGCTAAAAGTGGCAGTCAACCCCATACAAACAAACAAACTTATTTTTGTAATTAGATATGAGGAATATACAACACAAAAAAAAATATTATAATATTGTTTATCTAAAAAAATTTCTTTGATAAAAAATGATTATCGTAACACATTGAAAAAGATGGCATACCTGTAAGAGGTTTTTTTGGAGTGGGTAGGGGGTGGAAGCTTTCTCGTATTTTGAATTTTTTTTAAAGTATTCTCATAATTGTGAACTTAATGTATTCTACACTCGAACAATATATTCTGCATTAATAAGAAAAGTTTATAAAAACCACATGCATATATTAAAATATCATAAATAAAGTTTTAAAAAGGTTTTGCAGCAACATACTTCCGAGAATCACAGATTTCTTCAAACCTCCTGGTGGAAAGTCGCAAAACAATATTTTAAAACTGTATGTAAAAAATAAACATTTATGCTTCAGTGTAATTTTCTTACCTAAAATTAATATAATATATATCAGCTGTCAATCAAAGTACAGGTATATATATGGAATAGATACATTTAAATACATGTAGAAGCATGTTCTATTGTATTTATTTAATGAAAGAAATGGGAGAAAGTCTAATAAATCTGGACCTATAAGTATGAATAAGTAACAAAATAACATATTATTTACAAAACATTTCACACTCGATATTAAATGGCACAGAAGTTTACTTTTGAAAACACAAATCTGCCATTACCATTAAAGAAAACAATAAGAAAATTCCAAACAAAAACTCCACATATGCAATCCAACAAATGAAATCACTGCTTCAAAAAACATGTTATTATAAAAAAAAATATGAATACTCATAATAAATTAAAAAAAAACCTGTATATTATATCACCAGAAAAACATGAGCAATTTATGATTCTTCATGAGCCAAAAACTGTAATTATATTTGCCCTTTTTTTTCAAGTTGAGCTAATTTTGTCAAGAAAAAAATCAAGTAATTTTTGGCATTTACATTATTTTCCAATTTTATAATGGAATTATGGATAACCAGATTTAGGCTGTTCCAAACTGGATTAAAGCTGTTCCATTATCACCCAAAGAAGGCACTATTTTAATGTGGAAACCTGACCTCCCTCTCACCCCCACATTAAGACATCTCCCTCTCACCCCCACATTAAGACACCTCCCTCTCACCCCCACATTAAGACATTGATGATTTTTGTATTGGAACACCTAATGCAGATAACAACTAACAATGGACCTGGAGAGCACAGATCTAAAACTATGATTGTGACTGTTCAATGGTTCCATCCATAATTCACAAAAAATGAAATCGATTTTGAATTGGCATGAAATATGACCAAAACAGTATGTAAAGGAATATTTAGGACAGTTATCTGAAATATCTTAAAAAGCAAGTATAAATTAGAAATAATTTGTTTTTGGTATTCAAATAAGAGTACAAATACTCCCCTTAAAACAAAAACAGAACATTACGAAACAGAACAAGCTATAGAACCTTCCAAGATCAAATACTAAATAAAACTACATACATAAAAAGAAGACAAGTCCTAAAAGAAACTAACGAGAATAAATATCGTTGTGAGTCTAACGTAAGCAGTGTTAGGGTGTCATTGTACCTACCATCAGTCCCAGCTGTCATAGAAATTAATCAAAGAGTCAATCATTACATGAAATAAAATCTCTTATATTTAGTTCTATTCACACAGTTAAACTCATGTTCTTTGTTTTTGCAGACAATAGTTTTTTAACAGTCATATAAATTAGTTTTCTCTAGTCTAATCCAATAAAGATAAAACATTAATATTACTGCCTTTTAAACTGTCTGTACTGTTAAACAAATACACACAAGGGCAGTAATTCAGTACATGATAAGTTTGTACACTTACATATAAATAAAGCACAAAGAAATTCAAAATTTTTTTACAGGGTTGAATGTTATTCTCAAATACTGTTATGGCTAGAAGTGAAAATATGGTGACAGGGTGTCAAAGTTTATTTCCAAGTTGATACAAATCCACTAATATTAATATTGAGGCAAACCAAGTAACTGAGAAATATTGTGCAATTATTTTGTTTTTAAATTTTGTGTGTATTCTCTTTTCTTTGCTCTGCACCTACATATCATTTACATGATATAACATACCTTGAGCCGTCCCTTCATCCTTGAAACTCCTGTGGTTAAAAATCTGAAGTGAGAAATCTCTTGATATTGAGATGATATTGTCCAACTGAAGGAACTGCAAGGCTTCTAAAGGCATCTGCATCAACATTGGGTCTGCTAGGAGAATTATACACTCATTACTGGGAGGTGGTTCCAAAGAGGCTTTCTGATTTGGGTTGCTAGCAGGTGTCAATGCTTCAGGACTGAAATATACAAGAACATAATAAATAATTTTATTTATTATTTATAAATTTATGGCTGTTAAGTTTTGATAAGTTTTATTTTATTAGTACAAATTAAAAACAAATATATGTTGCATCTACCATAACTAACTTTTCATCAAGGGTCATGTAACAAAAATGGAAGTAAATTACCATTAAACCATTCCAGCCCCCAATCCTTGTTAAAGTTAAACTGGTATTTTAAATAAATTGCTACAAAATCTAAAATAAAAAGCTAAAATTTATTATAAAAATCACAAAACAATTGTAAGTTATACAATTGGTGGATAGCAATGTTAAAGCATCAGTATATAATTCTGCCATATCCAATAACCAAAAGTAAATACCAATGCCAGTGTCATCACTATACCTTGTAATAGTGCAGAAAAAACAACCATTTAAGAAATAACATGCTTTCAATCTAAAGTTTTTTCTACTTTTTGCTTTGCACACGAAAGTGAGTAGTTTTCATGTTTTCCCCATTAAATAACAATGGAAACCATTGAGAGTGATGATATATATACATGTATATAAATACAACCCAAATACACAAACACAACTAAGACTTGCCGAGCCAATCGACGGTTGGCAGCAATATTTTCTGAGATAACGTTTCTACAAAAAGATAAAAAATGTAAACAACAGCCAAAATAACTATGGAGCTATTACAATAAAGACCTGACTATGAATGAAATGTAACTACAACTACACTTGTGTACATTTGCTATAAGGAAATAAAAACTTTAATTAAAGAGTACAGTAAATACCATTACAAAACAAAATCAGCTGAAATGTACAAAGACAAGGAGAAATTTACAACTTATATGACTGGCAAATTTCTACCTCAGAGTTCCTGTAAGCTGAGCAGTGATTGGTTTAAGATAAGCCTCCATGTCATTCAGCAGTTCTTTAAATTCTTCCTGTAATCTGGCCTCCTCTTCTGCATCATCCTCATCATAAATAGGTCCCTGTAAAAGTGGTTATAAAAACTTTCATGTGACTACTGACATTCATACTGAAACTGTATCAGTAAAGCATTATTTTTTTTAGATTATTGCCATTTTCAATTAGACAAATATTTTAACATTAGCTTGATTGGGAGATACATATTGTAAAACTTTAATAAAATTTTTTATTTAAATTATGTATATTAATATAGTACCTAAATTATCAGTTTCTTATCAATAAATTACATTGACCTGTCAGGTATTTTCTACCTATTGGTCAATCAATTCTGATTACAAATAACTGCTGTTTATAAAAAAAAGTCCTCCATGAGTACAGTACTTGAGATTGAAAACGCTACACTTTTATCAATTCGTCAGCGTTCCAAAATCCGTCAACAATCAGTTATCAATCAGTCAAATCGTTCCCAATCCGTCAGATCATTCCCAATCCGTCCATCTGTCAATTGACAGATTTGGAAGGATTTGACTGATCTGACGGATTGATTTGGACTGATTGCTCCAATCCGTCCATTCAACTTCCAGTTAGTAAAATTAATATTTCAAAATGTGAAAATTCGTTTCACTCGCAAATATTAGAAGTATAAAAATGTCAACTGTTTGTTCTCATTGATGGATCGTTTTACCTAATAATAAGGCTAAAAATTGGTCTAAAGTTATTAATAAAAAATGGAAATTCCGCCAATCTATTACTAATGCACCTGTGACGAAATATAAACATTACATAGTGTCATTTTATTAACAAAATAGTAAAAACAAAGTAAATTTAAAAACGCACACACAAAATAACTTTAAAAAAGCATCTCGCGTGCCAATGCACACGTATGAATGGAAATTCCCCCTGCCCCCCACCCCAATATCTATCACTAATGCATCTTTGACGGAATATAAACATCACATATTGTCATCTTATTACCACATAAAAACCACACACACAATAAATTTAAAAAAAAATCACCTCGCATACCAAGGTGTACATCTCGTATTTGACTTTGAAAAGTTTGAAAGCGGAAAAAGCGAGAAACACGAAAAACGTGAAGGCGAAATCGTAACATTTTTTCACTTCGCCTTTTCGCGTTAGCATTGTATGTATGTTTGAAGTTTGTTTAACACTATTTTCAAAAATTATATTAGTTTATAAAATATGAAGACGAGTGTTTATTGGGAAGAGCTGGAGTACCCAACGAAAAAGCAAACCTTCGACAGGAAAACTGGTGCTCTTTGCAAATTTATAGGGATAAATCGAGCACACCATCTCGCTGTTAGGATCGAACAGACAACTTGGTGATCAATAATAGGTTACTGCTACCTTAACCTCTGAGGTTGAGGTTTTTTTATGTAAACGCTTAAAAAGATCATTTGTCGTGGTTTGATCAGTTTTTTGTTTTTGCCACAGTTCCTAAGAATTCTGGTGTATAATACTGAATAAGATTTACGACAAAAGCGAAAACTTCTATTTATATATTTTATCAACTACTCCATAGTGTCACATGAATTTACACAGAATTAAATAAAGAATAAACTTATGTGCCACAGTTCCTAAGAATTCCGCTGTATAATACTGAATAAGATTCACGACAAAAGCGAAAACATCTATTTATATATTTTATTCACTATATATCTCATTGTGTCACATGAATTTACACAGAATTAAATCTCAAATAAAGAATTAACTACTGTGCCACAATTCCTAAGAATTTCAGTGTACAATACTGAATAAGATTTAAGACAAAAGTGAAAACATCTACTGTGGTTTCATTTATTTTCGTTGGTATCAATTTTCGTGGTTGGAGGAAAAAAGATATTTCGTGGAATTCTTAAATTCGTGGTTCGCGGAATATAAAAAAATCAAAAATGAAAAGGAGATAATTGCTTGTAAATTTTCGGTATTCATGCAGAGTTGGTCTGTACATTTTCTAATACGTCATTTTCAGAATATAATAGCTATAGGGAGGGGACAATTGATAATGCTGATCAAGGGATTTCATAGAAATTTACGGTACTTTTATTGGAAAGTGGCGAGATTAAAACGAAATAGAGCGGCTTCTGAAAGACGATGCAAAGCGAAACCTGTTTTGTTGTGGCGTGATGCAAAGCCCGCACTAAACATAAATTTATTAAAGGGGTTGCGTTTTATGCTGTTTAATGTCGTTTATAAACACAATTTTAAAAGACGGTGCCTTGAGTAAAGTGCCCTAAATAAAATCACGCGATATCATATATCACGTGATCGTGTACATCTAGCTAGCTATCATGAAAACAGCTTTGTTTTCAAAGGAACATGAAGTAATAAAGATTAAACAGATTGTGTTTGTAGCCGTATACATAATTAACATAATTAATAAACATGTCATTTTAGTAAAACCAATCTAAGTAAACAGTTCATTGTAAATCCGTCGTACATACCCTGAGGCAAAGATTAGGTTTGTTTGTTTGACAATAAACTTTAAGATATAATTAGTGGTGTTTAAAGATAGAATTCAAAATAAAAGTTGTTAAAGATAGATTGCTTTTTTAATCGTTATTTCAATTAAGAAAGTTAATTGAACATTTGTGTAAACATCAACACTTTACAACCAAAAGGCACAACAGGAAGTATGTTTATTACGGACGGGATTACGCAATTAAAAATACCAATGATGTTGTTTTATCAATTTTATTTCTAGTTAGTGTCATAAACACACTAAAGTTGTTAATAATGCAAAATTGTCATATCTATTCAAAACATATCTATATAACGATACATCTTGAACATCAGTAAACATTATCCATGTAACCAGTTTGTCCCATAGCAGTCTCTTATGTCGGCTTACCATCATTATAAATTTCTTGAGATCATTATTCGTTGAATTCGTATTTTCGTGGTTTGTCCCCACCCACGAAAACGACGAAAATTGGTACCCCATGTATAAAAATGAAACCACAGTATTTATATATTGTATTTACTATCTTATTATGTCACATGAATTTACACAGAATGAAATCTCAAATAAAGAATAAACTACTAACCGCATTTGTATATTGAAGCTTATGAGTTAAATATGCGAACATGTAAGCGTAATTCTGCTTTCGCATTTTAGCCATCGCAATTTGTTTATTTTACCATGTCTGTTCAAGTCATTCAACAGTTAATGATATATAAGTATAATTACATGTACTAGGTTTAACAGAGCTGCCCAGCGCGTCCTCAGCTGGCGGACATGGGATGTCCTCTCGTTTTTTTTTGTTGTTTTTTTTTTTGGGGGGGGGGGGGGGTTCAGGTCATATTAAAATTGCCGTGAACCATAGTGACATCTTACGCCCCAACCCATACCCCATATTTTTCAAGTGGAATTCAAAATTTTTGCCCTTTTGTCCATCTTTCTCTAATTGATTGAAGGAGCCAAGTGATGATGTTAGTTCATCAACTATTGATCACGTGGTCTGTCAACACTGAGGTTGTGGGTTCGAATCTCACTGCGGGCAGGGTGCACTCAACTTAATTGAAAGGGAGCTACTGGAGGTACTGGTACTGGAGCTACTCAAATTAAAACTGGATGCCATGATATAGCTGAAAAATTGCTGAAAGTGGATTAAACAATATTTAAACAAGCAAACAAATCTAATTGATTTATATTTAACTTATTCTCGTCATGGATAAAGCTGAAATACTCTCGCTGAAAAGAAAAGGAAACAATCAATCAATAAAATAAGTTATTGTTTAAAGTAAATGACACTCTTTTAAAGGGCAAGTTTTGAAAAGGTTCTTTTTCATCGATATGACACTGTAATGACAATGTTAAGACCTAAAGAATTAATGACATTTAAAAAAAAAAATTACTATTTCATACTGAAACATGTGTCTATCTGTAACACATTTTTACGCTTAACTTCAGTATTCGGAGACAATTCTCCCCGGCTTTATTGGGGCCCAGGTGGCTGATTGGTTAGTCATCTACTAGTCATCACATGTCTGTCAACAGGTTGCGGATTTTCGAACGACTGCAGATAGGGTGCCCCGACTCCACTTTAATTGACAAAAGATTGTCGGTTGTAACCTGTACTCCAGCTTCCTCCCACCCCACCCCCAATTAAAAATGGACGCCATGAAACAAATGGAACAATCCAGCGTAATTGTATGTATACTTTTTTAAACAACTTTTATTGCCTGTCCAATAAAACTTGCGACAAGAATCGCTGTATATTTTACAATACAACTTTTTGTTTTGTAAACAATGCGTTTTGATTGACAATGATTGTTTAACAGTTCAACAATTGTTATACACAACAGTTTTATAATTGTATTTAAAATATTGTAGACATAAATAAAAACACACAGGCATACATTTATGTAACTAATAATGATATCAAAAAGAAGCCACGTTCTTTCCTAAATGTGTAAATAAATCTGTTACTGATTGGGGGAGTCGGGTGGGCTTAATATATGACAAAAAATATACATGTAACAGGTCACAAAAAATAAAACAGGCTGAAATCATGAGTCGCTGGGAAAAAAAAGAATCAATAATGGATTACGAAAAAAAAACCATTTACCTCGTCGCTACTGATGTGCCTTAAATAGAAGTTTTTTGAAGGTTTACGGGACTCTGTTCGCAGATATGTCCTGCTTTAAAGAAATGTGCTTAATTATATTATATAAAGAAAATTGTATTAACAATTCTTTTAAATGCATGTTTTTATTTTATTATAAATGGTATAATAAATGCATATATCATATACAAATGACGCAGAATCCGTTTTATCTTTAAATTATAAATTTATACAAATCCGTCAATAAACTAACCGATTTATGCATATAATTAAATGACGGATTCTGGATCGCACTGATTGGACTGATTGCACTGATCACTGACGGTTACCAAGGTAATGACTGATTCATAATTTTGGACGGATGTAGTCATCATCAATCAGTCAGCGATCCGTCAGCGTTCCAAAATCCGTCAGCAATCAGTTATCAATCAGTCAAAGTGTTGCGTTTACGGGTGCAAGTACTGTAGCTGCAATTTAAATGTTCAATCTATTACTGATGAAGAGCTTCAAAGAAAACAGATTAAAGCAGTTTTCTAAACAGCTGTTACCTGTATTTCAAACTTGTTGACCAATAGGTAAAAAATACCTGACAGGTCATTATATTTGACCATAGTTCTTACTATTTTAAAACCTCTATCAAAAATAAAAACTAAAATTGCACTTGTTGCAAGAACAAATCTTATGTCCTGTAGAATTAATTACCTTCAGCATTTCTTCAGCAGAATTATAAACTTTCAAATTTATTTTTGACTTAAAAAACATGAAAAAAGTTCTTGGATCTGTAAGTTCATGCAAGCATTAATTTTCAAATTTATAGTATTTCATCTTGGACATTTATAACATACTGTAAATTTCCATGCAAGAAAAATGTTCCTGCTTGAGAAAAATTGTTCTTGTTTCACAAATTTTGTATTCAGTAATCATTCCTTTCAACATGTACTGAAAGTTGTTTGTTATGGAAGTTGGTAAGGTATTACATATGAAGTACTCAGGTCCGGTAAACTCTCACCAATACCTAAAGCCAAGTCTAAACCAAATATGGTGGGTTAGTTTATTTGGACAGAAAATAAACAAATAAAATTTTTGAAATATTTCCAGTTATACTTTGTACTACCCTACTGAGTCCACATAATGTTTTTAGTAAATATTAATTATGACTCAAATTACCCTTGTACTTTTCTTCAAACTTTCGTCCAAGTTTTCCAACATTTTCTGCCTCATCATGGCTTGAGCTCTCTGGTATTCTTGTTTAAGCAGCAGCTGCTGTACACTTTGCTTATGTTCAGCAAACTTATTGAGAAGTTCATCTAACAGCTGTGGACTGGTTTCAACTCCATAGACTTTTGCCCTACTGGGAACTGAAAATGAAATATTTTGTTTGTAGCATATAAATATTGTAATACTGGTAAGCTTACAATTAAAAACAATTAAAATTTTAAATGTGACTAGCAACTTAACATTCTGACTGCACATACATGACTCAGCAGAGTTTAAGATTTGTACAAGAATTTGTCTAAATGCCTTTTAAATTTTTTTCAAAACCTGTAAATCATTTTAAATCTTACACAAACAAACCAGAAATTTGTATCTGGTTTTGTTTATTTTAATGGGGTTTAACACCATTGTCAAATTTTTATCATGATTTTATTAGGGGTATGAAGCCTGACTTCTGGATGAAAACCACCCTATCTTTGGCAGGAAAACTGGCAATCCTTGTCATTTAAGGTTAGAATTGAGCACACCTTTTCCCCCAAGTCTAGTTCATACTCACAACCTCAGCGTTGACATGCTCAGCCATCGAGGCCCTATTTTTATCTATACACATTTGCTTGGTTGTAAATATCCTACTCCAACATAAATATAAACTATAGAGAATTTACAGTACATAGATGCAAGTTATTAATATTTGGTGGTTGAAGTCAACTTTTTCTGAAAAATTTGATTCCAAATGATTGTTTACCTGGTGTTGACTGAGTCTTTGGATTTTTTCCACCTGCTGGCTGAGCCTTAGGCTTATCTAATAAAGCACCATAAAGGTAAGATCTGAAATGTAGAAAACAATTTGCCGGTACCGATTCAGGCAATTTCGAAGATGCTCATAAATACAAACACGAATATAAATGCTTCAAGTATTTTGAATCAAATTGTTTTATAACATTCGGGCTGCAAAATCAAAATGTGCCTTCTACTGGCATAAATGAAAAACAGATGTTAGGTTTTACAGCAAAGAATAATTATTTAGTTCTTGTAAATTTAGATCATTTAAATTTAAATCCTACTTCTAGTTTTGAGACTACCTACCTGTCTGGACTGTGTTGTAAGATAATAAAGTTGAAATTGGGTGGAAACTCTTTCAATATCTCTAGATGGTTAGCCTGCACTCCTAATCTTTTCCAAGCCTAAAATAAATATTACAACAGCAAAATAAAAACCATGACAACAATCTGTTAACTATATAACTATTCTCAAAAAGCAAATGACAATGACAACAATTTGTTAACTATATAACTGTTCTCAAGGAATGAAAAACAAAAACAAAAATGTATTAACTCTATAACTGTTCTCGAGCAGCAAAAAACAACAATCTGTTAAGGTATCTGAGCCATAACTGAAGTTACAGATTAATTTTATTTTTCGACCAAGAAATACAGCTTCATTAAATCAATGTATTACTAATTAATGATGCAAAATAAATTTATTGTTTTAATTTGAGTCAATGTTAACAGTTTAGAGAGCAAAAATAAGTTAGTTACTCCAATAGTATTTCCGATGTTTGGGGAACATTACCGTGGTCTGCTCCAATGGACATCCGGGACTTGTAGCAATTTATTTCGCTATATCATAGCATATTTTATTTTCATAGAAAGCTACATTACTGGGGATCACTCTTCCACCTAGCACCCCATAAAATGTTTATTGGAGTTCTGAACTTCTGAATTACCCATGTAAATAAACATCCTTATTGTGTATTCTTATTCATCAACTTTCAAGGAATAATTCTTTAATTCTGCAAGGTCAGTCAGTAAAAAAAAGTCTTTGTGTCCATTATTAGCATTCAGAGTGAAATATGTAAAATAACTATTTAATAAACCATTTGATTAGAGAAGCTGTAACATTAAACTTTGTGTGCCATCATTATATGTTTGTTTCTTTGATGGTGTTTTAATGCCACTTTCAGCAATTTTCAGCTATATCATGGCGTCCAGTTTTTATTGGGGGAGGAAGCCGCAGTACCCGGAAAAAACCCCCGACCTGCAGTAGGAAAACTGGCAATCCTTGTCAATTAAGATTGGAGTCAAGTGTACCCTGCCTGCAGTGAGAGCCATCATTATAATAAGGGACACTATTTTCAAGCACAAAATATCAAACCAACTACAGATTAAATTAAATACAAGGAGAAGTACTTACACAGTGTTGAGAGTACATCTAACACTGAAAGATTGAAACAATGGCCAATGGGAATGCTGTCTATTCTTCATTATCTTACACTTACAATGTTTATCTTTTCCTCTTTTCTTCAGAAATCTTATTTAATGTTGTTTCAATTTATTACTTTTGCCCTTCAAAAACAACTTATTGCCTTCAAATTGCAGCAACTTTTGTTTACTATGTATGATACAGCTCATTTAAACCAAAAATTATACTTACTTGCCAATTATCCTCTAATGACTTTTGTACTGTAGTCATCAGAGAACCACATGACAGATTGGCAGACAAATCACAATCCAACAAACAGTCATGCTGATGTAGTAAGGCTGCCAATTTGGAGGTTCTGGGATCTACCTGAGCTCTGTTTAACAAGGTTCTTAAAGTCTGTGAAGCAGTACAACTCTATAAAAAACAACAACAAATCAATAAAAATTATCTAAGAAATCAAAATCAGAGTGTTTTAAATGGCAACAGTAATTACTGTAGTTCTAATGAATAGCCCTGGCTGTATCCTGTGTAATTTTTGAGTGCTTTTTTTTAATGATTGTTTAAATGAAGTTTTATGGCATAACAGCCAGAGTACTTGGTGAAAAGCAACAAGCTTCCGCAGGAAAACTGGCAATCCTTGTCAATTAAGGCTGGAGTCAAGAACATCCTGCCTCAGTAAGCTTCAATTCATATGCTGCCAATAGTAATAAACTTGCAAAAAGGATTCTTTTATATGCAAAAAGATAGACACACCCAAAAACCACCCCCCACATTGGACCTAGGAGATATTAGTTTTTGTACATCACAGACACAAGGGCTCCCTTTAGGATTTCCCTGAAAGTGGGAGGAGCTAGCTTCCATTTCTATTTCTAGGGCAATGTTAAATACTGTATACTGCACTTCAGTTGAAGTCACCTTGTGTTCTGATTGGTAGGTATGACAGAATTGTATTCTTGCAGGACATTGTTGTGTACACTCCATTTTTTAATCAATAAAATATGTTTTTTGTAAATACTGAGTAGTTAGATTGTTCTAAATTGTTCAATGTAACTTAAAAAACCGTTTAAGAGTATTATTTGTTTCTCCCATTTGCCTACCATCTTACCTGGAATAAAGCCAGGAACTGACTAGCTGACTGTGGATCATACTGGCCGTAAACATCCACCAACTCCAAGGCTATAGTACCAGCTATATCCTGTAAGTAAATATATTGATATAGATCTCTTAGCCACAAAGACCCCTCATGTATCTTAAATAACCAAAAGCATTACAAAATTTAAAAAGAAAATAAGGACAAAAATATAATATAAACACATAAGGAAGAAATTAACTACAGAACATCACATATATGATTATGTAAGTGACATTGATAAAATGATTCAGACATCTTTACACAAATTTTTGCTCTTTCTTAGAGATTTCTTGGTTCCTGTTTTTCTCAATTTAATATGGAGATTTCATATGTGAAGTCAGACTTGTATCAACTATACCTGCCAAAGTGTAACTTACAAATAAAGCCTTTATGTATGGATGGATTGTTATCTAAGTGGTTCATGTTGCTTAGTTTTTTTTTGTATGTTTAGAAGGTTTGTTTCTTGTAGTGTTTTCTGTTTGATGAGGCTTAATTTTGTTATTTTGATTATATCTTATCATTGACTGTGGACTGTTACTTACAGTAAATCCTTTCTGTAAGCACAGATTGAGAGCCTGTACCAAACATTCTGAGGACTGTAACAGGTAGTGTCTGCTTACATCATCTTGGAACTATTTGACAGAAGAAAACAAAGATCACAAATATAATACTATAAATTTAAACTTGAAAACACCAATTTAATATTAGCACAAAGTTTTTAAACTTCAGTTCAAATATTTTAGCCATTTTTGGTACTTAAACAGTGCATATATATATGTTATTTTCCAGAAACATCTTACATTGTATATTGTTTATATTTTTAAATGGTAAATGAAATTGACATTCAACTATTTATTCTTTAATGATATCACGAAACATTCAAGTAGATACCAAATGGGTCTGAAATCATCTTTGTATTAATTAAGAAGTACAAAGAAATATTAATTGTTGACTATTTACACTTCTAAGATTGTATTTAAGTAAGGATGTTGATAAAGTTATGGCCTATGATTAAGGAGAAACAATTATGATTTATTTATTGTTATGTTGAGCTAAATACATACCTTATACACTAGCTGATTTAGCAGTGGCATTATTTTGGAAACACAAAAAACAAAGATTTTATTAATAAAATAAAGCCTAATAATTGTGGTAGCCCATAACCATGTCTTCATAACTATACAACAGTGACTTTTCATTTTCAAACTGATTTCTCCTACTTTCCACTTTTGTGCAAAATAAACACAACAAAACTTCAGTCAGTAAAACTCTACTAATAATGCCACTTTTAAGTACCTTTATTAGGCATGTAAATAGCTCAAAATAAAAATTATTATTCTACTAGTTGTACTGTTCTTATTTCGTTATGAACATAATATTTAAATGGAAAAAATATTAATGGGTGTAAAAGAAACAAACTCTCAGCCACTGAAGACACCTACCCTCATATCTTTGATTTGTTTAGAGTATCGGATATAATTTTTAGATGCCATATCTACTTCCTCTTTCGGTTCCTTGTCTTCTTCCATAGAATCAGCTACTTTCTCTAATTCCTGTTAAGAAAACATATGTGAATCATTTAGCATTAACCTAGTTTACTGTCAATTTAGAATTTTTTTCAGATAATTTATCACTTTTAAATGTGTGACAGAATGTAATTCTCAATTATGAAAACTGGTATTTCAAACCTTCATAAAGTATTTCCCCCCAAGATCGTGCATTTTCACCTACCACTCAACAATATCAATAAATGCATCCAGTAATATATGAGTTTCAGTATATCAGTCTGATTCACCTATTTACACCATATTAAGTGACTATACTAAAAGTCACACCCCTGTGCTCTCAGTGTTTTACTTGGGACGTGCATTTATTATATCGTATTCATACTATGCCTTTGCAGTTTACATATCACAAATCGTCATTGATTTTTGCTACAGGAATTTTACATAGTAATTAGCCATTTTAGTATGTGAAGGACCCTTGCATTTTTTACAAAAGTTTGTGTGCTTTGGTGATGTTCAACAGAATCAACAAACCAGGAGACTCTCCCCCCCCCCCCCCACCTAACTGAATAAAATCACATGACACCATTAATCATGTGATAGGATACATGTCACTACCTATCACGAAAACAACATATTATGGTACATTATGTCTTCCGGTTGAATTTGAAGTGTTTTGTATGTTATGCAAGCTCTGCCATTATTATTACAAACATTTTTTGAAGTGACTATTACTCAGAAATACTCACCATTTCATGAACTAACCACTGAGTTGGAGGATCTGGACTGATATATGTTGAGTATGCTCGCAGAGTCTGACCAAGACCACACTGAGCCTGATATTGTAAAAAACTTGTGTTATTTTAGCATTAACAAACAAAGCATGTCTGACATTTTCAAGAGCCATAACTCTAACAAAAAATTTCAAATTGAACTAATCTTCTAACCATCAAGCTTTTGTATAAATATTTATGATATCCAAGAAACCAGTTCTTCACTAAAGATCTAAAAATATCTATTTTTAATTTTGTTTAATGAAATAATGACAATAAACTTCTTTAAACATTGTGTTATATAAGTAATAAGTGAAACCAATGAAATATATAAAATAATGTTGGTTTTATTTCCAAGATTGAAATTATTCATTGAACCGCTTGCAGCAAAATGGGCAATGAGTTCAAGGAAATAAAACAAGTGTGGACACAGAAAAACGTCTCGCCTGAATTCCGCATCAGTAACGAAAATAAATTTCGTCATAAGCATTACGTTAATAGCATTAATTATGAGCAGCGGCCTGTATACCAAATATTGTCACCATTCTATGCATAGTTACAGAGGAACTGTCCTAATACAAAAACTTAACGTAGTCGCTGGACCGTGAAATTGAGGTCAAGGTCAGGTGACACCTACCAGACAGTCATGTACTAGTCATCAGCAACCTATACACCAAATATTGTCATCCTACCATGCGTAGTTACAGAGGAACTGTCGTAACCCCAAAACTTTAACGTAGTCGCTGGACCGTGAAATTGAGGTCAAGGTCAGGTGACACCTACCAGACAGTCATGTACTAGTCATCAGCAACCTATACACCTAATATTGTCATCCTACCATGCGTAGTTACAGAGGAACTGTCGTAACCCAAAAACTTTAACGTAGTCGCTGGACCGTGAAATTGAGGTCAAGGTCAGGTGACACCTACCAGACAGTCATGTACTAGTCATCAGCAACCTATACACCAAATATTGTCATCCTACCATGCATAGTTACAGAGGAACTGTCGTAACCCAAAAACTTTAACGTAGTCACTGGACCGTGAAATTGAGGTCAAGGTCAGGTGACAGGTGACTGACTGGCAAGTACTCATCATAAGCTACCTCTGGACCAAATTTGATGGACCTAGGGCTTGGGCTTACAAAGATATGAAGCAAGATGTCAAGTGTTTACGCCGCCGCCGCCGCCGCCGCCGGATTCCCATACATATGTCTCGCCTCCAGCGACTTTCGTCGCAGGCGAGACAAAAAACAGTAATCTGTTTATTGTTGTTTTGTAAAATGCATATGTCAAGTTGTCCTCAGAAACTGACGTTAATATCCATTTCACGATAGGGATTTTATCAGCTTGCAAAATTAAAGGAAAACAGAACAAAATAGTGACAAATACAGTTATTATCTCAAACAATAATTCTTTTGCTTTTATGATAATAAAAACTGACAGACTGTAAAATGTTAAACAATAAGATCAAAACATTTGTGTGATATTCCATTTCTACGCAAACTTTAAAGTACCGGTACCGTGTAAAAAATTCAGCTTTAAAGAACTACACTAAAAAATCAAAGTTTAAAGGTAAATGACAGAAAGCCAAGGTGTGAACATGTACAATACAAAACAAAACCTAACACAAACAGTGATTAACATGAACATTTAAAGCTCCTGACAAAAAGCATAAACAAAATGTCTTTCTACAAAGCAAGTCCAGAAAAATAACTTACCCTTGCCCTTAACTTTGGTACACTATGACCAAGATTATGCGCATCAACAAACTTCAGAATAGCATCATCGCCAACAACTCTACAAAATTTAAACAAAACATTCAAAATACGACAAATTTTGAAATCTTGTTTAAAACTAAGAAAAGAAATTTTATTTATTTTAAACTAAACACCTTCTTATGAAACTTAGCATCGACTTCTTGAAGAGCTTGTTTTTAATCTATTAAGAGAATGGGATTTATTTTAGAACTACATGTACTAAAAATAAACATACTAAAAATATAAAAAGCTAGATGAAGACCATTTCTTCAATTGATACAACAAATTAGATTTTGTTCATTTTATTCCACTGTCATTAAATTAAAGCTTTACTGTTCAAATTGCTGCCTATAATATTAAATAAATAGTTTTCAAAAATAATTAAAAAAAAAAGTTAAATAACAGCATAGAATAACTGATGACTAACAAGTGCTACCAAGGTTTTTTGTTTCCATGTATAAGAAGAAACAAAAATGTGAAGTCTGAATTTATAAATTTAATTATGAAAGATTTTATAATAATATAATTCTATTCATGCTGTAATTTATTTATATTAAGTGCTTTGATTGGATAAAAACACTTAAATGGCTTAGATTTCAAACAAAATATAATATAAATACAATTTAGTGTTTCATTTTGTCTTTTCCTATCAATATTCTACAGAACCGCGATTCCTTTGGTACTATGTTTTGCATATCCCTTTGCTTTCCGACCTAGGTACATTTTGAGGTCTAGATGGGTTTCTGTAACAGTTTTTGCTGTTTTAAAAATTGCAGCTATTATTTCACAGAATTATAAGGATTAAACACTGTGTTTTAGGAAATTATCAATGTGTAAACTCCGCCGACTCCCTCACAAACTTGACATAAAGTCCTTCGGACTTTATTAAGTTTGTGAGTGAGTTGCAGGAGTTTACACATTGATAATTTCCTAAAACCCAGTGTTTAATCCTATATTAATGCTCAATAAAAATCTGTCTTACTTAGTCACATCAACCCATTCCTTCTCCATATGTGTATAGGATGGTGTTGTTCTTATGTAGTCTTCTACCATCTGTAATGTAATAGGAAAATGTCTATATCATATACAGTTGAAATTAATAATGAAGGCTATTCCACAAATTAATTTATACAGGTAACGGAAAGCAGTTTTATTCAAATGGAAGTAATCACAACATACCAAACACATAGGAAATTTTCAAGAAAAGACAATCCAAAAATCAGTCCAAGAAACCCCCCAACTTGAGAACCAACAACCAAAATAGCAACTACAGCAATAGTACTGACTTGGTACAGGAATTTCACAAAAAATGTTTAGTTAAACCAGGTTTTATGGCTTCCCTAACATACCTCTTCCATCACTGCAGTGTGTGTGTGTTGATGAAAAAGGTTGGGAATCATACACCACAGAAAGTAAATTCAAATTTGAGATGATGAGGTCACTGTAAAATGATATCAGGCTAAATATTGCATGTAAACTAGTATATGATTGAAAAATTGTGTAATTACTCCAGTATTAAAATATTTCAGGTGTAATGGTGGTACTTGCACAGCATTTCTCCCTTTTAGTTCTTCATGGTTTTTTCAATGGATTTTTACTATTAGGACTGCTAATTTTGTTAGGGTTTCGAGAAATAGGTGTTCAAGAAATCAAAGAAATTTTTACATTGATTATATATGGGGAAAATTCTGTACTTGTTTCCAGAAATCAAGGGTGTTCAAGCAATCTGAGTTTCACCTATTGAAGTCCAACTGTAAATTTAAAATGATTGATAAGAATTATTTTTTTATTCATTTAAAATAAACTCAATAATTTTGTACACACATATGCATAACCAACATAAAGTGTTAGACAGTTTTGAAAAAATCCTTGAATTAAACCTTACCTTCATAACGGACCCCTTTCTCATATCCTGTAGCTGTATATTCCGCATTTCTTTGGAATGTACATTGAACATTTCTAACATCAGCTCACCACAACAGATCTTAATGTCTGCCAACTCTCTCTGTACTGGCAAACTAATGTTTCGTATCTGAAACAAATTATTGATTTGACAGTCGGATATTAACATTAAAATTGAAAAAAATCAAATAGTGCTTATTAAAACAGAAATTGTTTTCATCCTTTTACATCCTAGATTAAACTGATTCATTGTATACCACTAATTATAAACAATTCAAATTCTATAATTATCAGAGCTGCACATTTTTCTTGTCTCTTATTTTTATGTTTAAAACAAGTATGCACATACTATTGTCATTTTTCAGGAAAAGATTAACAAAACTCAATTACCAGAAATATATTAAATCATCTACAAAAAAAATAAGGCATCTAATGGGACATTAAAGGAGTATTATTATTCTGACTGACTACCCCATATATTTGATTTACAGAATATTCTGTATATTTTTACAACCACAGGTGTTCCCGATGGCTGACACTATGTGTCTATTTTTACCTATATTCAAGCTATGTTACTAAAAATAGACCCATATAATGAGACATGTTATTAAATGTTGATTCGGTTATTTATTTTTGTTTTTTATTTCATTATTTAATCGATCAATAATATAGGCAGGTGTACAGATGGCAATTTCCATCATGGTTTTCATATGTAACATAAACATTCAGTACTCTAAATCAGTCAATACGCTTTATATGAACCTTGTATAAAGATATAGACCTCCAACTTCATCCTTGGTAAATATTATTCAACTAGGTCCATATAAAGCGGATTGACCTCTTCTCTTGTCCTTAATAGAATAATACCCAGCCACTTTGAGTGGCAGAGAAGTGTTGGGGTATGAAAAAAATAGCCATAGTTGTTTTATTGATAATTTTCTAAAATAAACATTTCAGAAAACCTGTTTTCCTAAATCTTAAATTATTTAATAATCAACAGAAAATTTTTCTAGCAGAGTAAGCAGTACTGGACAGTATTTTTGCCAAGTGTAAATTGACTGCATCCATTGTTTAACTAGGGATACCCACGGAAACTTGCTATGAACATTTAATAGTCAGAGCCGCAAGATATTGACATCAAAGAAAAAGTCATAAATTTGTTATAACAAGAAATTCATGTATGAATTAAATAAGGCCATAGCAACAAAGATATTTCCATTTTATTTATTTTTTCTTACAAAAATCAAGTTGAAACACCAACCTTGTTCAGGTGCTCAATAAAGTAATAAAGGGTTATTGTTTCAATGCTTAAATTTGGTCTCATTCAAGTTATTTTATATTCTAAACTACATGTACATACCTCTTGTAAGGACAAGAGAGTCACGATATCTTGGTATGCCTCTTCAGCAATGCAGACAGCCTCCTTCAGCACATCCAAAGCCTGCAAGTCAAATTTTCTTTAGATATTATCCATGAATGATTATTTTTTTGGACAGGAAGGTCAAAACTGGCAAATAACGAGACAATGGCCTTTAATTTTATTAACACTTTAGGCAACAATTGTTTTGTAGCCATGTAACTGAAGAAGGAAATCTACCAACAGAACAAACTAATGGTCTCAAACACTCAACAGGTACAAGGTCAAGGGTCACACTTGTTTATAAATGTCCTCAATATAGCTTGCTGGATGTTTAAGGTATCCGACCCATAATTGAAGTCACCGTTTAATTTTATTTTTAGACCAAGAAATGCAAATTTATTTACTCAATATATTACTAATTAATGATACAAAGTAAATATATTGTTTTACTTTGAGTCAATGTTAACAGTTTTGAAAAAAAAAATTAGTTGCTCAAATAGTAGTTCCGATGTTTGCCGAATATTACCGAGGTCTGCTCCATTGACAAACAATGGACATCCGGGACACCAAATATGATCACGTGGTCAATTATGGGTCGGATACCTTAACATCTATCAATTAATCTTGTTTTGAAAGACTGTATTTTATGTTTACTTGTTATCTATTCATAGAAGAATTATGTTTTACAGATAGGTTGGCACATGGACTGTGCTTGTATTTATTACCTGTAAGTAATAAGTGTGGCAGAACTCCTTTTCAATAACTTTCCTGGCTAATTTTTGTAAGACACTGGCATGTTTCTTCATTATTGGTAAAACTTCTCTTCTATATTTCATTTTTATTAACTTAGAAGATGAAGATTCAAATTTCTGAAAAAAATATAAACATTACAATCGGCCGATACTAAATTATTTGTAACAAAGAATGCTTGAACCCATAGTGTTTTGTTTGTTTATGCAGTGCTACAAGCCAGCTATATCATGACCTCCAGTGGGGGCGAGGGAAGCTGGAGTTCAAGTGTCACTCTAGTGATTAATAGCAGACCGACCACTCTGCCACTCACAAGCATTTAGCATATTGAGCAAATGGGTTAGATTGTAATGCTTACCTCACAAGCCTTGATAATATAGAGGAAAGGGGTTGGATTGAAATGCTTACCTCTCTATGGTTCGAACACATAGAGGAAAAAAGTTTGAATGTAATGCTTAACTCACATGACTTGAAAACATATAGTAAAGGGTTTAAATTGTAATGCGTACCTCACTGGCCTTGAATTTTTGTTCGAATGGTGTTTTAATGCCACTTTCAGCATTTTTTAGCTATATAGTGGAGTCCAGTTTTAATGGAGGGTGAAGCTTGAGTAACTGGAGAAAAGCCTTGATCTTAATGTTTGACCTACTTTGCCATCAATAGTAGACTAACTACCTAAACTATTTAGCCACTGAGGCCCCCATGAGACTTGAACACATAGAGAAAAGTGATTAGATACATGTAAAGTTTACTTAACAAAGCTTGAACGCAAAGATGAACAGGTTAGATTGTAAAGCTTACCTCACAACACATAAAGGAAAAAGATTAAATTGCTAACCCCACTAACAATAAACATATAGATTAGTGAGGTTAAATTGTAATGCTTAACTCACATGACCACATATATTAAAGATATAAGATTGTTGTATTTACCTCACAAGCTTTTAAAATTGCCTTCATGACATTAGGTTCATTAGCATCTCTGTTTTGATCATCAAATATAATATCAGTCTGTATCTCGGCCAATCTTCAAAAAAAAAAGTTAAATGTGTCTATTAAAAATCTATTGAGAATTTTCTTGTAATTAATTGATTAAGTGGATAACAATATTTTAAAACATTGTCTATTTCATTTATGGGTTTACTGTCACAAATGAGTTTCTCATAAACATAATTAAAAACTACACAGTATAGAAAGTAGCAATGCGCATTCTTTGGCTATATGCATGCTGCTTAATTTTAGAAAATACCATTACAACTGCTTTTTAAGTTATGTGGTCTTTAAACTTTCTATTATTTTCTATAAATTGGATTTAAAGAATTCAATATGGTGACTCTTTCAACATCAAACCCATGGTTGTGAATTTTACACAGAACATTAAATTTAAATATATACACAATTTTACATTTAAATTCTAATGAATACTCAGTGATAATCATAGAATAATTCAGGTATAAAAGGTAAGACCTATTTAGGATAAGCTATATATTTTTGGAGTGGGGGTTGGGAAATGCCTGTCATTTCAGAACTAATGCCGATGTATAAAATGTAAAAAATGATTAACATGTCGGAGAAACAAAATTATACCACCATGATCCCCCAAACCAACACACAAAAATATGCGTTTACTACTATGAAACAGATTTGAATGAAAAAGCACTAAGGGGTCGTCCATAATTGTCCCCCATTTTCACCAGGAGGGGGTTAAAAATTTTGACATTTTTGCGTACTTTTTTTTTATCTTCAGAAATTTTTGTTTCTGTAGAGTTTGGTTTTTATATTAGTTTTATGGTTGATGTACACTTTTTGATGGGGGGTGGGGGGGGGGGTCTCAAAAAGTGGGCTTTTTGCACACTTGTGAAAATGGTTGACAATTATGGATGACCCCTAAAAAAGCACTGACTCTTTATATAGAAGCACTCGACATGTGAACACAGTTTACCGTAAGTCTATTAACACTTTCAAAAGTACATACTTTGGTAGAAAATAACACACTGAATATATGTAAAATCAGTCCTTTGCATAGAGCTACAGTTCAGTGTGCACTCATTGTGCAAAAAATAGTAGTAGATGTAAAATTGACTGTTTATAGTGATAGTGAGCATCTTTAAAGGTTTAAAGAAGGAATGGTCTAATCAAACGTTTACAAAATGGCACTTAATTAAATGTCATGATGAAAATTCACTATGACTTTCAGTCAGAAGAGTTAATAATAGTTAAACAATTAAAAATTTATCCATTTTAACAACCAGAGTAAAATGGTGATATTATGTTAATTAATCAGTGTTTTCAATTAGACCCAGCAAACTGGCAAAATCTGGTACCTATTAAGCTATGAAAATTTCAATGTAAGCATGTTTGTTGTCAGTGTCAAACAGACCTTTCAACTTAATCTGGGATTTCTTCTTATTTTCAAAATTGTATCTGATATACAAAATCTTATTGAAAACACTAGTTAATAAAAAAATTATGTAAAAATAATCTGAATACATTTTTTGAAAACACCTCCAAAAATCAACCCCCCCCCCCCACACACACGCACACCCCTCTCCAAAACAACATACCAAATAAATTGAAAATACAACTAAATAAAAACTAAATTTTTCTTGTATCAATCTTAAATTCTTAATACTCATTTCAATAATACTATACAAGTCTTCTTTGTTGTTGTTTGTTTTTTGTTAATTTTATGGATTTGCTGTTACCTCTTTTACTAATTATTTGAATTCTGAGATATGTGTTTGGTTTATCTCCTTATTATATAATTATATTCATACTTCGCCTCTAACACAGCAATTATAAAGGCTGTAACACTGTTTCTGTTTGGTCTTTCATCACAGATTCTCTGGAACTCATTTAAAGCATGAACTAAAATACCACGAGCCTAAAAATAAAATACATATTTATCTAAAAAACTTTAAGTACACTTTAAGTTTTTATACTCTAATGTCTATTAAAAAAAAGGGTTAACCATTCTGTAATCCAACTAATAATAAAATCTTTTTATAGCATAAAAAATAAATGAACACCAGATGTTAAAAAAAACCCCTGTCATGTGTCCTTTGCTAAATCTATAATTGACTCATTTATGTTGTAACAGCCAGTGTCAATAGCAAAACTTTTTCAAAATTATGACTGGGACCATACTGGGAGGGTTCCCAGTGCTCGACCCACAGAGCAGCCCAGCGCGTCCCCGGGTGGCGGATAGGGGAGACCCTCTCGTCGGGGGGTTGTCAGGTCATAATACAGAAAGCCTGACCGCGGACCGTAGTGGGTAACGTGTTTGGAGAGTGCCATGCTCCTTGCACGATAAAAACCCCTTTTGTAGATTTCGAAAAAGAGCAGGCTCATTGTAGCCGCTACAAAAGGATAAATTTTCCGCCCCTACCCAAGACTCCATACTTTTCCAGTGGCAGTCAAAATTGTATTTCCTGTGACCCATCCCACCCCCATTTTCCATTGATTTATTGTTTGTTAACTTGTTCCCGTCCCAAATATAGCTGAAATACTGCTCACTGGACGTAAAGCAGACATCCAATCAATCAAAATTATGAAGTTATCTCCCTTATTAAGATTTACAGACATTTTTGCAAAAATGTGACAAAATAGAAATAGGCCTTACTATTCTTTTGCTATTTCTGCTCTCATAATCATGAAGTGTGGCATCAACCATTAACATTGTAGTGTCATACCAGAACATCTCATCACCATGGTATAATTCCTACACAACAAAATTACAGCCTATCATGACTAATTAGTTACATGTGATGATAAATAAATTCAATAAATGACATCTGAAATATGCTGCTCAAAACCTCAAAGCAATGAATTTTGTTCTTTTTCAAGGGCCATAGCTAAAGCAACGATTTTTAAATACATGATAGTATGATAAGGCACTTATTAAAATATGTACATATTTATAAGATTATGACTTTATGACTGAGAAAAACATTATTGCTATGATGAAAGAAAAACTATAAACATGTAGATATTAAAGCAGTATTTTAGCCTTATTAATATGACAACATTTCATTTTACTGTCATTTCTCTAAGAAAATGTTTATGTTGAAGAGACAACAACATTTTAAACAATGTTAAATTCAAATTTGTTCCTTTTCTTTTACAGGTAATATCAAAGGAACTATACATTAGAAAATTCTTTAAAAAAAATAATGAACATCTGTTTTTAAGTTTGGAACTTTGAATGCAATATCTAAGTCCATTAATTTATTTTTTCTCACCTGTGCTTGTTTACTGAAATTAAATGCTTGTCCATGCTGTGATTCTGCCAGAGATAGCTTTCCTAATAAGTAGAGGATCTTAGCTTGTAACTCTTTGTCTTTAAATGCCTGAAATATACATGTAATGAACAATATCACATCTAAAAAAAAATGTGTAACTTGATTAATGTAAATTTTATTTCTGTCCATTTCCTTATCCTGCTTATTCCTGTGGAGGATAACTACCACATAATATGTTGTTGCCAACATTCCATTTATCTTTGACCACTGTTTGTAAAGATTTCTATTTGACAAGGCTTGTCTGAGAAGTTCTTTCCCTAATATTCCTAAAACAAGGATTTTAAAAGGAACTAATCCTCCATATTTAAATGTGTAATAATACACATCGATGTATTATATGCAACCAAACAATGTACTCACAACAAGCGATTCAATTAATTAAACTTTTATCTTTTTGTGTATTATACTAACTCAGCATGATCGTATGGTCTTTCCAGCAAAACAGTGGGCATTATACATAGATGATTCTGTACACAGCAAAGAATACTTACCAGTGCTGAATTGTAAGCCTCATTCAGGAATTCTCTAGCCATTTGATAATTACACTGAAAAAAATACAAATTAAACTTGTATATTTTGCTAGTAATAAATATATTCTTTAAATTTTAGTTTTATCTATTTGTCATAAAAATATAAATAAGAGATTTCCCTAATGAATTTTAAATCAAAATGTAAGTTTTAAAAAATAATAAAAACTATATCCATTTTGTGTATGTATGTATATATGTGTGTGATAACTGCAAATAAATAAAAGGGGATCCAAAAATAAAAATTAAACTTATATTAAATTGCTCTCCTCAGTATTCCTTGAAACATGAAGTTTGGTTACAATATAACCTGGTACCTGTCTTATAAGTAGCTCAGCAGTATCAGTCCAAACCTCTCTGTAAGTTAAAACACTCAAAGTCTTCCCAAGATGTGATTCTATTACAGTTTCCTCAACCTGTTAATAGTTTAATCATGATGATTATAATTTGCAGACATAATGTATACAGAATATTACATGTATATTAAATTTTACTGTACAAAACCATCTTTCACCATGAGGCTATTTTGTCACAAATGTAAGTGTATTGTTTACCTGTTCATTGATTTATGAACTGAGTTAATTCTTAACATCCAGCTATCTTCAGGATGATTTCCCAATTTAAAACCAGAGAACAAATTAATAGGTGTACCTTTTTGGTCAACCACAATTTTCTCTCTTAAAAAAACTCCAAAATTAAACTAAAGTACTGAATGAATTGTTTGTAGTAAAGTACTTTTATTTTGATGTACTTAAAGTGAAACACAGACAGGGATTACCGCTATCATTTCAATATATTGATTGATAATTGGTTACTATATGTCAAGCCAACAGTGTTTCCGCTTTAGTAAAGGCAAGAGCAAGTGAACACCAAAGGGCAGACAATTTTGACTGTATGTGGAAAAGTATGAAGTATTGGGTTGTAAGGAAAATATAGCTCATTGTAGTGGTTTCAATGTGCCTTCTCTTTTTCAAACAATTCAAAGGGCTTTTTATAGTGCAACGATCATAGAACTCCCCAAACATGTTACCCAGTATAGTATGTGGTCTTGCTTTCAGTATTATAACATGGCAATCCCCTAATAAGATGTCTCCCCTATCAGCCACCATGGGGCAGTTTGAATAGCTCTCAGTATCCTGTCAACAGTTGTTATAGTTTCCTACAGTACTCAGTACATTTGTTAACAAACAAAAAATTAAGAAATTGGTTGCTTTAATCTTGCTGAAATCCCATTCAATCAATCCATGTTTAAATGCATTCCAGTAATTCTCTTATTAACATTTCCAATTTCTTAACTTTTTAACCAGCTGAAGAAGGCCATTCACACAAATGGATGGGGCAGTTCTAGGATGTGATGTCTTTTTCTGAGCTTGAGCTTACCTTGCTGAGGGCAGTGCTGGATGGGGCAGTTCTAGGTTGTAGTGACTTTTTCTGAGCTTACTATGCTGACAGCAGCGCTGGATGAGGCAGTTCGAGATTGTGATGTCTTTTTCTGAGCTTGAGCTTACCTTGCTGACGGCAGTGCTGGATAGGGCAGTTTTAGGTTGTGGTGTCTTTTTCTGAGCTTGAGCTTACCTTGCTGATGGCAGCGCTGGATGGGGCAGTTCACGATTGTGGTGTCTTTTTCCGACCTTCAGCTTACCTTGCTGACAGCAGCGCTGGATAGGGCAGTTCTAGGTTGTGGTGTCTTTTTCCGACCTTCAGCTTACCTTGCTGACAGCAGCGCTGGATAGGGCAGTTCTAGGTTGTGGTGTCTTTTTCCGACCTTCAGCTTACCTTGCTTACGGCAGCGCTGGATGGGGCAGTTCTAGGTTGTGGTGTCTTTTTCTGAGCTTGAGCTTACCTTGCTGAAGGCAGCGCTGGATGGGGCAGGTCTAGGTTGTGGTGTCTTTTTCTGAGCTTGAGCTTACCTTGCTGACGGCAGCGCTGGATGGGGCAGTTCTAGGTTGTAGTGTCTTTTTCTGAGCTTGAGCTTACCTTGCTGACGGCAGCGCTGGATGGGGCAGTTCTAGGTTGTGGTGTCTTTTTCCGACCTTCAGCTTACCTTGCTGACAGCAGCGCTGGATAGGGCAGTTCTAGGTTGTGGTGTCTTTTTCCGACCTTCAGCTTACCTTGCTTACGGCAGCGCTGGATGGGGCAGTTCTAGGTTGTGGTGTCTTTTTCTGAGCTTGAGCTTACCTTGCTGAAGGCAGCGCTGGATGGGGCAGGTCTAGGTTGTGGTGTCTTTTTCTGAGCTTGAGCTTACCTTGCTGACGGCAGCGCTGGATGGGGCAGTTCTAGGTTGTGGTGTCTTTTTCTGAGCTTGAGCTTACCTTGCTGACGGCAGCGCTGGATGGGGCAGTTCTAGGTTGTGGTGTCTTTTTCCGACCTTCAGCTTACCTTGCTGACAGCAGCGCTGGATAGGGCAAATCTAGGTTGTGATGTCTTTTGAGCTTACCTTGCTGATGGCAGCACTGGATGGGGCAGTTCTAGGTTGTGGTGTCTTTTGAGCTTACCTTGCTGACGGCAGCACTGAATGGGGCAATTCTAGGTTGTGGTGTCTTTTGAGCTTACCTTGCTGACAGCAGCGCTGGATAGGGCAGTTCTAGGTTGTGATGTCTTTTGAGCTTACCTTGCTGATGGCAGCACTGGATGGGGGCAGTTCTAGGTTGTGGTGTCTTTTTCTGAGCTTGAGCTTACCTTGCTGATGGCAGCGCTGGATGGGGCAGTTCTAGGTTGTGATGTCTTTTGAGCTTACCTTGCTGACGGCAGCGCTGGATGGGGCAGCTCTAGGTTGTGGTGTCTTTTTCCGACCTTCAGCTTACCTTGCTGACAGCAGCGCTGGATAGGGCAAATCTAGGTTGTGATGTCTTTTTTTGAGATTGAGCTTACCATGCTGATGGCAGCACTGGATGGGGCAGTTCTAGGTTGTGGTGTCTTTTTCTGAGCTTGAGCTTACCTTGCTGACAGCAGCGCTGGATGGGGCAGTTCTAGGTTGTAGTGTCTTTTTCTGAGCTTGAGCTTACCTTGCTGACAGCAGCGCTGGATGGGGCAGTTCTAGGTTGTGATGTCTTTTGAGCTTACCTTGCTGATGGCAGCACTGGATGGGGCAGTTCTAGGTTGTGGTGTCTTTTGAGCTTACCTTGCTGACGGCAGCACTGAATGGGGCAGTTCTAGGTTGTGGTGTCTTTTGAGCTTACCTTGCTGACAGCAGCGCTGGATAGGGCAGTTCTAGGTTGTGATGTCTTTTGAGCTTACCTTGCTGATGGCAGCACTGGATGGGGGCAGTTCTAGGTTGTGGTGTCTTTTTCTGAGCTTGAGCTTACCTTGCTGATGGCAGCGCTGGATGGGGCAGTTCTAGGTTGTGATGTCTTTTGAGCTTACCTTGCTGACGGCAGCGCTGGATGGGGCAGTTCTAGGTTGTGGTGTCTTTTTCCGACCTTCAGCTTACCTTGCTGACAGCAGCGCTGGATAGGGCAAATCTAGGTTGTGATGTCTTTTTTTGAGATTGAGCTTACCATGCTGATGGCAGCACTGGATGGGGCAGTTCTAGGTTGTGATGTCTTTTGAGCTTACCTTGCTGATAGCAGCACTGGATAGGGCAGTTCTAGGTTGTAGTGTCTTTTTCTGAGCTTGAGCTTACCTTGCTGACAGCAGCGCTGGATAGGGCAGTTCTAGGTTGTGATGTCTTTTGAGCTTACCTTGCTGATGGCAGCACTGGATGGGGCAGTTCTAGGTTGTGGTGTCTTTTGAGCTTACCTTGCTGACGGCAGCACTGGATGGGGCAGTTCTAGGTTGTGGTGTCTTTTGAGCTTACCTTGCTGACAGCAGCGCTGGATAGGGCAGTTCTAGGTTGTGGTGTCTTTTTCTGAGCTTGAGCTTACCTTGCTGATGGCAGCGCTGGATGGGGCAGTTCTAGGTTGTAGTGACTTTTTCTGAGCTTACTATGCTGACAGCAGCGCTGGATGAGGCAGTTCGAGATTGTGATGTCTTTTGAGCTTACCTTGCTGATGGCAGCACTGGATGGGGCAGTTCTAGGTTGTGATGTCTTTTGAGCTTACCTTGCTGATGGCAGCACTGGATGGGGGCAGTTCTAGGTTGTGGTGTCTTTTTCTGAGCTTGAGCTTACCTTGCTGATGGCAGCGCTGGATGGGGCAGTTCTAGGTTGTGATGTCTTTTGAGCTTACCTTGCTGACGGCAGCGCTGGATGGGGCAGTTCTAGGTTGTGGTGTCTTTTTCCGACCTTCAGCTTACCTTGCTGACAGCAGCGCTGGATAGGGCAAATCTAGGTTGTGATGTCTTTTTTTGAGATTGAGCTTACCATGCTGATGGCAGCACTGGATGGGGCAGTTCTAGGTTGTGGTGTCTTTTGAGCTTACCTTGCTGATAGCAGCACTGGATAGGGCAGTTCTAGGTTGTAGTGTCTTTTTCTGAGCTTGAGCTTACCTTGCTGACAGCAGCGCTGGATAGGGCAGTTCTAGGTTGTGATGTCTTTTGAGCTTACCTTGCTGATGGCAGCACTGGATGGGGCAGTTCTAGGTTGTGGTGTCTTTTGAGCTTACCTTGCTGACGGCAGCACTGGATGGGGCAGTTCTAGGTTGTGGTGTCTTTTGAGCTTACCTTGCTGACAGCAGCGCTGGATAGGGCAGTTCTAGGTTGTGGTGTCTTTTTCTGAGCTTGAGCTTACCTTGCTGATGGCAGCGCTGGATGGGGCAGTTCTAGGTTGTAGTGACTTTTTCTGAGCTTACTATGCTGACAGCAGCGCTGGATGAGGCAGTTCGAGATTGTGATGTCTTTTGAGCTTACCTTGCTGATGGCAGCACTGGATGGGGCAGTTCTAGGTTGTGGTGTCTTTTGAGCTTACCTTGCTGACGGCAGCGCTGGATGGGGCAGTTCTAGGTTGTGGTGTCTTTTTCTGAGCTTGAGCTTCCTCCTTCAATTTATCTAATGATTCTTTTACTCTCATTTCTTCTCTGGCGACTTGTATTTGTTTTTCTTTCCATAGAGCAATTTCATCTCTGGACCTATATAAAAGTTCTATGACATGTAAAAACTGTCTAATAAAATGTCATCAAAGGTTATTAGAATTTTCTTCAGCAATCACATGTTTCGTCTAACCAAGACTCACCAGTGGCACTCAAACTCAAACAATATAAAAATCCAAATGATAGAGATGTAGAGCTTTTATCATCAATATTCCAAAATGTTATACCAAATCCCACTAAGGCTGTCTACATCTTGAAAATTAAAAAACCTTAGAATTATAATAATTTTCAAAATTTCAGGGCAATAAATTTAGATAATGACTATACCAAAGATACCCTCAGGAACTAACAGTTCACCAGCAGAGGCATCAACATAGTGGTTGACAATAAAATGTCTAAATAACTCCATGACCATCAAGTGTTAGGCGAATAGATTAAAGTTCTTTTACTGAAAAACATACCAGTTTAAACAAAATTACTATACCAGACATGCATTTTATTGAAACAAACTTGGTTTTCTACATATGGTGCCATTTGGAATTTTCAATCAGCACCAAAAACTCAAAATTATAAGAGAACTATCTCAACTTTATTTCAGCATGATTTGGTAATAATGCACAGGACAGTTTTTGAGAAGAAATCGTTCATATGTTTTTACATTTGGGTTGCATTTAAGCTATGTGCCACTGTGTTGGCCATTTTGGATTTAGGATCTGCACAAAATAATCAAAATTAGACATGATAGATACATTTCTACCATATCAACATTGTTTTAGTTAATTGTTTTGTCAAAAAACAAAAATTTAAATTTCAGACAATAAGAAGACATTTGCAGCCTTGCAGCTATTTTGAATTTCCAATCAGTCTGAAAAACTTCGTGAATAAATTACTATCCTGGCTTATTTCCCACATAATGGAGGTTCAACGTGAGGAACAGTTTCTGAGAAGAAGAATTAGAATATTTTTCTCATATGGTCTTAATTAAATTATGTTCCATAGTGGTTGCCATATTGATTTTGCATCAACACAAAAAACTGAAACTTTGAAGAGGACAATCTGTGGTATATTTCTGCAATTATCAATCTGCCTGGATGTTTGTAAGAAGATGATTTTTTGTAATTCTGTCAATCAGAAGGCATTAGTAGCCCTGGGAGTCATGTTGAATTTCTAATTGGCTTGAAAAACTCAAAATAATAAGTTAACTATCAAAGCTTCATTGCTCCATAATTTGTAAGTTTTTTCTCATATGGTCCTACGTTAAATTTTGTTTTATAGTGGTGGCCATCTTGGATATTGAATTGGCGCAACAAAAAAACCCCTCAAACTTTGTAGAGAACCATCTAAGGTACATTTCTGCAATATTTCAAATCTGCAGAGTGGTTTGTGAGAAGACTATTTCTGAAATTTAGCCAATCAGTATGCAATAATGGACCTGGCAGCCATGTTGAATTTCCAATTGGCTTTAAAATATTAAAATAATAAAATAACTACCTAAGCTTCATTTTTTGCATAGTTTGGTTTCAATGTGTGGAACAGTTTCATGGGATAAGCTGTTTAGATGTTTTTCCCATATGGTCCTATGTTCAACGAAGGACTGCGATGGTGGCAATTTTGGATTTTGGATCGGCACAAAAACTTTAATTTTATGGAGTTTTTTAAGGTACATTTCTGCAATATTTGAAATAAATCTGACTAACGGGTGGAATATCATCTGTGAGGAATAACTGGATAAAAACATTAGCTCAGCTAATTATTTACACCAAGAATGGACACACAATATTAATGCCCTTAATCTTTAATGAAAACACATTATATTTAACCAACTTACAAAGCCTGGTCATCTTCATTCAGTATAATTGGTCCTGCCAATTTCTCATGGAAACTGTAACCATTCTTCATATTAAGTTCAAGACAAATCTCACTTGCCCTAAAAATTACAACATACTGATTTCACTGTCACAGTAATAAAATGTAAGTGTTTATACACAATTTCAGCATTAAAATTGTTTCATGACCCAAAAATGTTAAACCTTAAATTAACAGAATCATTAACCTCAATTTTGCTGAATATTCTGAAAAATATAAATAAAAACAATTGTGGACTGTGAGCACGCTCACAAAGGGATACAACCCTGCTTCACTTTAAAGTCCAATTATCTCCCCTTAATGATATCCGAGGTCAATAAAAATCCTTCATGCACATCTACATATAATGTACTTCCTTTATGCTAAGCTTCATTAAATTTCATCAGGGATTTATTCTGCCTCAATACATCAAACAATATTCTTTATGGTCAACACTCTATGACCTATTAGGTATTTTTTAACCTGTTGGTCAAGTGGTTTAAAATAATGAAAGTACCCATTTCAAAAACAGATTTGATCTGTGTCCTTAGCTGCAATTTATATTCCAGCCATTACTGATGAAAAGCTTCAAAGAAAACAAGTCAAATCTGTTTTTAAACTAGAGTAAAAACACCTGTGAGCAATGCTCACCATTGATACCCCCCGCTTCACAATTACTTTGAAAATTCAGGTGTTCTTAATTATGAAATTGAAACTTTATCTAGTTAAACGTGAAGGCAAAATTGCAGATAATACATGTAACCCTCCCCAATCCCCCAAAGAATGGCATCCCCTATGTCAATGACAAAGTCCATGTTTTTCTATGGCAAACCTCCAATAATATTCTGATCAAAATGTTTAATATCCAATGCACAATGGCAATATGTGACCAAGATTCTGTATAAGTTTCAACAAATTCCATTCAGTGGTGTAGGAGGAATTGTAAATAAAAGATGGGTATCCCATTATGTCCATTACAAACTCCATGTTTTTCTATGGGAAACCCCAAATATCATTCCGATCAAAATGTTAAATATCTCCTGCACAATGGCACTATGTGACATGGATTCTGTGTAAGTTTCAACAAATTCCATTCAGTGGTGTAGGAATGAGTTGCACATAAGAGATGGGTATCCCTTATGTCCATGACAAAGTCCATGTTTTTCTATGGGAAACCCCAAATATCATTCCAATCGAAATGTTATATATCTAGTGCACAATGGCAATATGTGACAACATTCTGTGTAAGTTTCATCAAATTCCATTTACTGGTGTAGGAGGTGTCGCACATAAGAAATGGGTATCCCCTTATGTCAATGACAGTCCGTGTTGTTCTATGGGAAACCCCAAATATCATTCCAATCAAAATAATAAATATCTCCTGCACAATGGCACTATGTGACAAGGATTCTGTGTAAGTTTCAACAAATTCCATTCAGTGGTGTAGGAGGAGTTGCACATAAGACATGAGGACCCCCTTAGGTCAATGACAATGTCCATGTTTTTCTATGGGAAACCCCAAATATCGATCCGATCAAAATGTTTAATATCTCCTGCACAATGGCACTATGTGACAAGGATGCTGTGTAAGTTTCTTTAAATTCCATTCAGTGGTGTAGGAGGAGTTGCACATAAGAGATAGGGACCCCCTTAGGTCAATGACAAAGTCCATGTTTTTCTATGGGAAACCCCAAATATCATTCCGATCAAAATGTTAAATATCTCCTGCACAATGGCACTATGAGACAAAGATTCTGTGTAAGTTTCATCAAATTCCTTTTAGTGGTGTAGGAGGAGTTGCAAATAATAGAAAGTGGACTGACGGAAGGACGGACGGACACCATGAACACTATATACCCCCCGCTTTTCAAGCGGGGGGTATAACAACTGCTTCCAATATTTATTACTGAGTGACCAATAAGATGATTTTGTTTTTTTGAATGGTTTTTAATGGCCACTTTCAGTAATTTTCCAGCTATATCATGGCATCCAGTTTTTATTGGGGGAGGAGGCTGGATTACCAGGGGAAAACCCCCGACCTTTGGTAGGAAAACTGGCAATCTTTGTCAATTAAGATTGAAGTCCAGTACACCCTACCTGCAGTGAGACTGGAACCCGCAACCTCAGTGGAAAAACTACCTTAACCACTCGGCCACCGAGGCCCCCAATCAGTTGAAATATGTCTAATAGGTAATGGGGGTGTTAATAACAAGTGTGGAATGTAAGCTAATGCTCGCTAGTGATATCCCCGCTTTCAAAACTATGTGTAAAAATCTAAGTGTTCTATAAACAGGAAATACATGACCAAGGAGCATAAAATCACTTTACACCATATGGTACTATAGTATAAAGCGATATGCAAAATATCAGGCTTCTGCATCCTATAGTTGCTTAGAAAGCTGTGACAGCAGCTTTGAATGTATGTCCACTATGTGTAAAAACCTAAGAATACGGTAAACAGGAAGTACATGACCATGGGGCATAAAATTGCTATACACCATATGGGATAAAGCAATATGCAAAATTTCAGAATTATATGTCTTATTGCTTAGAACGCTGTGACAGAAATTTTTGTTACAGACGAACAAATAGATGAACAGACGAACAAAAGGACAAAGGTAAAACAGTATATTCCTTATTCTTGAAAGCTGGGCTATAATAATTCATAAAAAAATGCATGATTATGTAAAATTAACTTAGGTGGTCCACAATGAATTGTAACAGCAATATTAGCCTTACCTGGCATGCACTAAAACATAGAGTGGACTGCTTTTCAGTAAACCTCTCGATAAAATGTCACACATAACAGTAATAGGAAATGTCAGATGGTTATATCCGATGCCTTTTAATCTGTTCAACAGCTGGTCACAGTAATACATGGTTAGCATCTACACACACAGAAAAACATACAATTTATATACATGAAAATCAATAAGACCAAACACAAATCAATTGATCACTCTAAGACAAGACATGATCATTATCTCAGAACAGTCACTTGAACAACACGAACAGTCACATCACCAATTCTGTTCTAACTGTAACCAGTTAAATAATCAATAACATTTTTAAAAAATTTTTATACTATTGTGAGAAAATTTTTTTTAATTTAACCAGATAAATGTTAGTTGTTAACACTTCAACAAGAATACTAAAGTGTTCAACATTGGTCTGGCTCACCAGAGTTTAATTGTTTAGGAAAAGCTGTTTTACAGGACAATCAGTTTTAAAAGTAAATTTAAAAAAAAACATGAAATCCATGTATATAAACTTAACATCATACTCACAGGCTTTACAATGGTGTTACTGTTGATCCCTGATGTCTTCATCATCTCATGGTTAAAGGCCTCCATAACCTATAAAGAAAATGACATTTATACAATTATGTTACAGTATTTTGTTGTCAAAAGGGGGTGGGGTTAACAAGTGTGGAACCATCATACCCAACCAATCATAATCTTGCAAGAGCAACTGAAAGATTTCAAACAAAATCATACGACCAGACAAAATTGTTAAATTAGAAATTACGAACTTGACTGAATATCTGATGATCAGTGTATAACCAATCACACTGATAACAGTAAATCTATGTAAACTTTGTCAGGCTTACATTTAATACATATTTAACATCTAACTTCAACAGCCAGAACAAATCCTTGCATGTTTTTATCTGTTTTATATTTCAAAATGTTAACAACAGTATATCTATCTTCCCTTCCATGCAGGATAGAGAACAGGTTATATTGACAGTATTAACACACTAGCACAATTATTTTCGTACCTCATCCGGTATGTCGTACACTGACCATTCCTCAACAGTAGTTGGTAAGATATCTAATGGTCCTTTTCTCTTTGGTTTCTCCTTTGGTGGAGGTGGTTCCTTTTCTTTACCTTTCTTGCCTTTGGCAGATGTAGTCTTTGCAGCCTCCTGAGGTGGAGGATTTTTGGCAATTTCTTTAATGACTGGGCCTGTCTGACTTACAGTGACCTTTATGGAAGATATAAATAATGTTAGTTTGGTTATATAAATGTTTGTTTGGTTATTACTAAAAATTTTAAGGTAAAAATGGCCATTTATATGGACAAGGCTTGATTAAATATTCAGCCGTTTCCAACTATATCTTGGCAACAAAAAATATTCTAGGTTGTTTTACTGTACACAATACATCACAGAAGACTAGACGTAAGTTGTATGGTGTGTACAAGATATTTACAACTGGTCTTAAGTGGTGTCACATTTGATGAAAAGGGCCTCCTGAGGTTATGGGTTCGAGACTCACTGTGGGCATGGTGTACTCGACTCCAATCTTAACTGACAAGGATTGCCAGTTTTCCTACTGAAGGTCGAGTGTTTTCCCCAAGTAATCCAGTTTCCTCTATTTTTAAAAACTAGACGCCATGATATAGCTGAAAAATTGTTGAAAGTGACGTTAAAAATTATTCAATCAAACAAAAAAAAACATTCGGTGAATTGGGCCCTGGTCTTGGAACCATACACAAATAAGAATACTCTCAATTACAATGACAACAAAGTCAATCTAAAGTTTTGATTGATTGAAAATAAAATAAAAGAATTGTGTGGCGTAGCCAGATTGTGGTGCTGTAATTAGTTGTAGTCTCAGAAAACATTTCAAATTGTTTGTAGATCAAAAAAAATAAAATCAGCACAAACTACAAAAAATAATTTCCTTTTCCTGACAATTGTGTATCACACTTCCTGTTAAATGAGACCAGTGTTTTTTCACATATCACTTTTTTGAAATGCAAAATCACATAAAAAATACACAGTTTTTTTAATCATATCTTATATTTATAATGTTAAAAAAAGAACAAAAAATAGAATACCTGTAAAAGTCTTAGAAGATATGTCTGTGCCATCAGAAGATAATCCTTATAACATGGTGAGTCATGACCAGCTAACTCCGCTAGTAAAACATGTGTCCTGATTAGACTGTCGATCTGGCGTACATCATCTAAATCTTGCACTGTTAGAGATGTGTTAGCTGGTAAAACACCTTAAAAAGAAAACACTTAAAACTAAATGAGAAAAATTTAAACAGTGTCACAGAGATATGATGAGTTGACTATAAAACTGTGCTCCATGTTTGAAAAAGACTCCATTTTACATTTGTTGCAAAAATGTTTTGTTAGTTAAATATTTGTTCCTTTCTACCACCAAAATGATTAAACTTGATAATGTCATTTCTTTTTCATGAAAACAAATATTTATTCTGTGAGCATTTACGTCGAAACATTTAAAAGCCACAATTCTTTCAAACAACAAAATATGGCTCAACCACACTGACGTTCCACTTGGCACATATTGGTAAACACCCCTTTTTTCTAAGTTCACTAAATTGTGAAGTATTGGGCAACACCCTACAGTATTTTGCCAGTGAGAAGACCTAATCATGTTGTAACTGTGTACCAAGATTTGAAGATGTAAAGTCATCTTAATAAAAAAAGAAATTTCACGCAAAGGTAGACCTAAGGTGTGATGGACAAATGAACGAACAGAATGAAAATCTGTATGTCCCCCAAACTTTGGTTTGCCAGTTATAAAAAAAGCAACCAAAATAGATACACTTAAATGCATATATAAACTTACTTAGTGGTCATAATGCATTACAAAAAGGCATCTCTAAGACAGTTCCTAGCTTAAGACTTCCCTTTAACTCCTACTTACCAATAACAGCTTGTTTGGTGACTGGTACAATGCCCTCGGGGTTCATTTCACTGTCACTATCACTTGTGATGCTTACAGAACTAGAACTAGCTCCATCAACAATTTTCTTGGTTTCCTCATGTGTTGGTACTGGGGTGGCAGCACTTCTACCCTTGGCAGAACCTTTACCTCTAGGTTTAGCTTTATCAGCTTTTTTACCTATATAAGCAAAACACATTCTTTATAGAAATGAATACACATACGAGTGAAACTGACTAGGCTTCATAAAAGATTTAATGAAATTTGAATGAAAGAATAGTTGAAAATGATGGAATGACAAATTTTGGCAGTAAGTGGCTAACAAACATTAATGATTAAATACAGTATATATTAATTATAGGATGTCTCATATACGTACAATGATATCTTGTAAATATAACAATGTCTACACATATAGCAACATAATATTGTTGCATAATGTAAGAAAATTCTTGAAAACATTTCATTTATTTAACATTTTTTTCCTTTTCTTTGTTTGCTAAATGCCTTGCAACTGCTACCTTGAAATCTATTTCAGCTAAGTGATGATTTAGTTTCTAAAGTACGTGACAAAACTATAGACCATTTTTTAACTAAGGAGCTATCTTCTATGTTAAATTCTGTGCAATGTGTAGAAAGACATAAGGTAATCAAAAGATTAAATACACTTTTAAATACAATTTTTTTCCTGTTCGCATTATTTACAAAATCCTTTTTTCAAATACATTTAAATATATTAAAATAGTCATTTGGCAATAATAAAATGATGCAAATTCGTCTATGAAGCACTGCATTGGTTATATACATATATTATATTTATATGAAAAACAAGAAAATGTGTCTTGGCGACACAGATGTCTCACTAGAGGACCATCCAAACAATATTGCTAGTAAGTTTTGTTCCATTGGTTAAATGGTTGACTGACTTGGGGAGTTTTTTACGTCCTACACCGACAACTTAATGCCCTTGGTCGGACGGTTAAATGGTTTCAGAGAAGAAGCCTTTTAAACTTTTTCCCATAGGGTTCAATGTTAAATTAAGTCCTGCGGTGGCAGCCATTTTGAATTTCCAATTGCCATAAAAAACACAAACTTTATAGAGGACCATCCAAACAATATTGCTAGTAAGTTTTTGTTTCCATTGATTAACTGGTTTCAGAGAAGAAGCCTTTTAAAACTTTTTCCCATAGGGTCCTATGTTAAACTAAGTCCTGTGGTGGCGGCCATTTTGAATTTCCAATTGCCATCAAAAACACAAACTTTATAGAGGACCATCCAAACAATATTGCTAGTAAGTTTTGTTTTGATTGGTTTAAACAGTTTCAGAGCAGAAGCCCTTTTAAACTTTTTTCCCATAGGGTCCTATGTTAAACTAAGTCTTGAGGTGGCAGCCAAGAATATGTGTCTTGGCGACACTGATGTCTCACTTGGCACATACATGTATTGGTAAACACCCCCCTTTTCGATGTTCACTCAAGTGTGAAATAGTTTGCATATGATAAGTATTCTTAATGCAAAAAGCCTTAATGCAAAGGCAAATCAATAGTGGGACAGACTGATGGACGTAGCCACACACCAATGAACGAACAATGGTAGTGGGACATTAAAATTTAAAGTAAATAATGAGAAATATTTACTAAAATATATTGAGAACATGTATTGGAATTAACAATACAATAAAACCCAGCAGCATCACACAAAACCAGCCAAACATGTTCTATGTTTAATCTGAATGAATAACATAAGCTTTGTAGAAAATGATTTATCTACAGCTGGCTGAGAAAAAGGACTAATAAAATGGTTTTTAACATCATATTACTTAAAAGCTTAAATGCTGGAAACTTTCCTATTGACCAAAGATACCATAAACAACAGGTCATAATGATCCCCTAACTGCTAGAATCATTTTTTGCTATTTAAAAAGCTGAGTGTGAAGTTAATTTACTACAGAAGTCTATACACCCATGTACCAGATGAAAGATGTGACTGACTGCCCAGAACTGTTGGTTACTTAGGAACAGATAAACAAAAAGCAATTGTCTTAAAATCACAATTCCTATTTGATTTTTTAAATGAGCTGATTTACTAAACCAAGAAATTTAACAAATTATGATTAGAGTCATATGTAATCAAACAGGGAAAGGAAGTATTTTTTTTTAAAGGCATAAGAAAAGGAATGAATATGGTTCAAACATTTGGCATTTCTGTATGCCACATACAGACCACTCGTAATAGTCTTGCTACATGGAAACTTTCAAAAAAGGATAGTAATGTATGTGTACAGCTTCAAATCTTTGGGTATACATAAATTTAGTTTTAAATATGAAATTGACTGAGGCAAATACAGTACACACTTGCTAATGTGAACTTTTACAATGTACATCATTTAAACTCTTCACAGCAAAAGAAATGAAATGCAAACAGTCTGCTGTTATGATTGCAATGGGCTTTAATGTGAAATACGATACTTTTGCAGCCATGATCGTTCATATACATGGATAATGCCAAAAGAATTACTGGCTAATTTTTCAAAAAAAATTAAGTGAGTGTTACAATGCAAGCTTGCATGTGTTTCATGAATTGCTTAATGTTTGTCTGCACAGCAACAATGGAACACTATGCTAGTTATTATTACCAAAAACTACACTTTTTTCTGAAAAACAAATATTAAACAGTTTCTATTATGTGAAGTGTAACTATGACTAGATATCATTACCAAAAACTACACTTTTTTCTGAAAAGAAAAAATAATAAACTGTTTCTGTTATTTTAAGTTAAACTATCAATCATTGGGGAAAATATAAAATTTTTGTTTTCCTGTTTTATATTTAAAATTGAACACAAGAAAAGACAGATTGCTAAATTAATTGCTTTGAAAAGGCAAAAAAGGAAATTTATATATTATAAAAGTGTTAAAAATAAAAATTGATTCTAAACATGAGAAAATACTATTTAAAACAACCTTGAATACTCTATAAATATATGTAAAGCTATAAAAAAAAAATATTTGAAAAAAAAATGTGTAAACTGGGATTTTCAGGAATTTGCAATAGCAACCTGAAATAATTTTACAAATTAAACTTGATGAATATATTTGTGTTCATAAATTTTTGTTAAGTACAACATTTCAACCATCTTTGGTTTGTGTGACATTAGAAAAATAACATATAGATGAGAGAGTGACAACCTGATCTATCACACTCATTCTACATGTTATTAATTTGGTCATACATGTACACAGAAGAAGGTTAAAGTTCAAATTAATGGTATCACTTGTAGCAAAAACATTTGATTGGGGTGTGTATGATGCATCAAGTCATGTCTTCCTCAATAAGCCAGATTAGGACACCTGACAAGCAAAGTTTGCTTTAGTCAGGCAAAATTTTAATTTTCTGACTGAATTTCTGGAACAAAATAGTTAAATAGTTTCATAAAATTTCTTTAGTGTCTAGCATTAAGTCAGAATTTAAACTTGTGCAAAGTCTGTACACAGTCAATAAAGGAATCTATGATGGTTTTTAGGAGATATTAGAATTGATATTTAGACTTCATGGCCAAATGTATAATACAGGGGTACACTGCAACACCTTTTGTATACCTATAGCTACATAGGTTATGTTATGTGTGCCTGTTGAAAACACACCTAAGTTTTAATTTAGACACTGGGAAAAGATAATGACCAAGTTCAGTCCTGGTTGACCACAGTGTCAGAGCAGATTAAAGTTTATAATAAGGATGGATACTACTTAAAAACCATAATTAAAAATAAATAACAGTTATGAGGAGACAATGACTACAAGCTTAAAATACAAACATTGCATTGTTACCAGTGGTTACAGTAAGTCACAAGTTTGTGTCCTTAGATCAAATTATAAAAGTATTCAAGAAAAAACAGAAAATATCTTAATTTAAGGGAGTTTAAATGAACACAAAAAATAGAAATAAGTAAAATCTTTAAAAAAATGATGTTGCATTGGAACAAAATAAGGTTATCTGATTAATGTAATTGGATGACAACACAAAAATCTACCTCTTCTGAAGACTAAAATGATACAATTGTTTCTTAAAAATCAGACTAATAAATTAATTTTAATGTAAATTTAAATACATGGAAATTTTATTAAAATATCGTATAAAATATATTTAGTCAAAGCCTGCAAGCTATTATACCCTAAAACTCTATAAGCAATGGTAAGAATAAAAAAAAAACATTTTACTGTATGTGCTGTGCTGAGGACCTACCGTAAACAAACTTTTTTTGAACTGCTGCAATAATGAAATTGGTTATATGGTACAGATGATCTTATTGGAGGGTCTAATATTGCCTCACAAAATTATGTGTTTTTTTTTTTTTTTATATAAATTGTCCATGTCCTGCAATTTACCATATTGATATTTCATTTAACAAAATACAAAGACTATTTTTTTCCAAATTAAAATTATCAAAGAAAGTGTTTCATGTTTTAATTTTGTTTAAAAATTGAAATTACCAGAATGTTCGCAGCACTGCTCAATATACAGCTTGTTGTTAATGAATCAACTGTACTAAGTGACCAAAATGCCAATATAGCAAAAATAAAAGAAAAAATTTCACACAAGATATTTTGGTCATCCAAAAAAAAAGAAGAAATTGCAAATATATGAGCAAAATTCACAGCAGAGAAAAAATGCAGAGCTTTCAAATTAGTTTGTAAAATGAAACATTCAATGAATATTCATTTAATACATGTTTAAAGAAGTAGCTTTCACTATTGATTTATTTTAGTCCAATATTAAAAATAGAGAAATGTATCACGTGTATATACTGTCATTTTTTGTTCAGAAATGAAGGGTTACAGTTCCATTTGTGTTGGTGATTAAAAATCAAGTGTACTGTGCAGGGATGAAACTGAAAAAGGCAAGTGCAGCTACAAGGATGTATACCTTTTTTCCTAGAATCGGCACCAGCGGATTTTCCTGTGAGGTAAATGTTGAATATTAACACATAAACACAAATCAAGGTAATTAAAAATACTTCCAAGATTAAGATTTTTCCTCCTTTTTACCATAATCTGCAGTATTGAGTTATTTTTAAATTTAAAACAAGTTTTAAATAAACCGCATTATATAGTTCTTGGAAGTTATTTATGTCAACTATATAAATCAATCAATGAGTCCATTCTAGCCTAGTTTATTAAGCTAAATTTGAACACTATTTCAACTTTTAAACACATCTTGAACACTGATAGACATTATTAATTCAAAAAGCTAGCATTCCCAACATGCAATTACTAAAATGTACATGCTTGTAAGTTACATAAAATCCATCAATAAGTGTTGCAATGTGTCTTAAACTGATTTTATTCCTGAATTTATTTAAGACCAACAATTTTCTTATCAAGGGATAAAAGTCGGATTTTAGGTCAGATCGAATTAATTTTTATCAAAGAATCAACATCAAATTTGAGTCTGAAATGGCTGGATTGCAAAGCAAGTGCCTTAATAAATGGGGAATGGTTTACAATTTGTTGGAAGACAGTTTTGAGTCTGTGTAAAATATGTAGGAGGAGTTGACTACACAAAATAGGTACTGCAAATGTTCTGATAATTGACCAAGTTCCCAAGTGTGGTAAATTAGGTAAAAAATCCTTTAACAATTCCATAATAGCAGGTGCAAATCTTTAATACATGTGCAATCTTTTTGTGAGGTTTCAGAGATCTGGTTTGAAAACTGTAGGATGAGTTGATTGCACAACATAGATACTCAATTTTCCCTGCCCAACTTCACCATACTATAACCTGGGTTTGCACTTTGTGCAACCCTGCCTAACATTTATATAGGGTGTAATATGAAAAGGGGGGATATTGAAGCATAAAAACATTTTTTGTTTGTTACTCAGGCTGGAGACAAAATATTATATTTGGGACCATTCCCCTCCCATATAAGAAAGTTGTTGAAACTATAACATTTCTTTGACTGAAACTATGTTGTAGAATTTAGTTCTATATACTTTAAATAATTATATACACACAATGTGTTCTACTCTAAACTATAATTTCAGTATTTTTGTTATTTTCTTATTCATTCTCTCAATGTTTTTTAATTCATTGCAAAGTTTTATAAATTCATTACAAAAAAATTTAACAAAAAATATCTCAGTTATAAAAAACAGAAGCCACATTGCCTTTAAAACTGTTATACCATTTCAAAGTTGAGAAAAAAATTAAAGTAAACAATTTTATACACACCTTGTTCTTTCTTTGCATCAGTTTCAGTTTTCATATTAAGTATTATATCAACTGCCCATTCTATCTGATCAATGGCATCCTGCAGGGGGAACTCATGGCTGTATAACCATTGGCCAAATTCTATTAGCAAGTCTATTTTTAACCATGCATTACTTGGACTCTGCAAATAAATACAAATATTTGAAGGATTTTTGGTGAAAGGATATTTATTGAAATAACATATAAATAATTTCTATAAACAATATTATACAATTAAAGACTTTGATATAGGTCGCTATAAGGATTTATCAGCCAGAGAAAATTTAATATTCATCACATGACTAGGTGAGGTAAATATAAGTTTTTGAGGGCTGATAAATACTAATAGCAATCATATATCATTCAGTAATTGTTTTGTTACACGTATAAAATCACCATCTTCCTTGATCAGAAAAATAAAAGATGCTACACATGTACCATACAAATGAACTTTTCGATCTTTTAGAGAAAAACCAGGTGGATATTAGATTTGTTTGACCACTGTGCAGCGGAATAATGCAGCTGACACAAATTTCCATATTTTGATCCAATTTTTGAGTTGTTGCAATTTATCGTGACCCAAAAGTTGTTTTTAGACAAATCAAAAACACTAAAATTCTACTTAATAAAAAAAAAGATAAATCACAAGGAATTGGTTTTCTCATTTTGGGGCCATAAATAAAAAAAATTAATGTTTTTTTGTTTCAAACTCATTAAGATTTTTCCAATGCAGGTCACTTGCACTTTCATTCACCTATTTTGATGTATATTTCAATCACATGGAGCATGAATTGAGTGCACCATTCAGTCCAACTAGAAATGAAATGTTAATATCTTTACTAATGCCAAGGTCATATTTGAGCCAAGATGTATATTTCATTACCTGAGGATATCAGAAAATTGATGATGTACATTCCATCCAGCTAGTATGGTATGGATATAAACATTTTGACTAGGACACTTTATTTTTATAACATGACTTGAACCATTCAAACCCATATCTTTTACATATTACACAATGAATATATGACTTGGAGTACACTAAAATCAATTTCAATGACACAAATCAATTTTGTTATAATTGTTCACTGACTCTAAATCACATGTATATATACAGTCAATGCATTTAAGCTGCTTGATAAGGACAATTGCAGGTTAAAATTGAAGTTCTGAACTTGTATGACTGTTTTAATAGCTTATGTTTCCCCCCAATTTTTTAACTGCCAAGGTCAATGGAGAATTAAAATGTAATGTTGCTAGTTATAGTGTTAGGTATAAACTTTAAAATTTAACTTTTTACATTTTTCTAGCTAAATTGACAAGGATGACCAGTTTTCCTGCCAAAGGTCGGGTTTTCAAAGGGTACTCAGGATTCCTCCGAAAATAAAAAAAATGGATGCCATAAAAATTTCTGAAAGATGCATTTAAATCAAAACAACTGAAATCAAACTAAACTTTTCTAGTTTGTAAAGTTCCAACTTACATTAAGTGCCTCAATAGCAGCCTGGTATGATATTAGCTGTTCAAGTGTCTCCTTAGAACTAAGAGCCACTCTCCGCCACATGTGAGCCACATAATCTTCACTTTCATCCTAGAAAAAGATTACATTAAAGTTTAATATTATAATTTGTTGCAAAGTGCAAGCTATGTATTTACGTGTATATAATACAAGTGTGGACACAGAAAAACGTCTCGCCTGTATTCCGCATCAGTAACAAAAATAAATTTCGTCATAAGCATTACGTAAATAGCATTTAATATCATCAGCGGCCTGTATACAAAATATTGTCCCAATACCCTGCATAGTTACAGGGGAACAGCCGTAATCCAAAAACTTTAACGTAGTTGCTGGACCGTGAAATTGAGGTCAAGGTCAGGTGGAACCTACCAGACAGTCATGTACTATTCATCAGCAACCTATATACCAAATATTGTCATCCTACCATGCGTAGTTACAGAGGAACTGTCGTAACCCAAAAACTTTAACGTAGTCGCTGGACCGTGAAATTGAGGTCAAGGTCAGGTGACACCTACCAGACAGTCATGTACTAGTCATCAGCAACCTATACACCAAATATTGTCATCCTACCATGTGTAGTTACAGAGGAACTGTCGTAACCCAAAAACTTTAACGTAGTCGCTGGACCGTGAAATTGAGGTCAAGGTCAGGTGACACCTACCAGACAGTCATGTACTAGTCATCAGCAACCTACACACCAAATATTGTCATCCTACCATGCGTAGTTACAGAGGAACTGTGGTAACCCAAAAACTTTAACGTAGTCGCTGGACCGTGAAATTGAGGTCAAGGTCAGGTGACACCTACCAGACAGTCATGTACTAGTCATCAGCAACCTATACACCAAATATTGTCATCCTACCATGCGTAGTTACAGAGGAACTGTCGTAACCCAAAAACTTTAACGTAGTCGCTGGACCGTGAAATTGAGGTCAAGGTCAGGTGACACCTACCAGACAGTCATGTACTAGTCATCAGCAACCTATACACCAAATATTGTCATCCTACCATGCGTAGTTACAGAGGAACTGTCGTAACCCAAAAACTTTAACGTAGTCGCTGGACCGTGAAATTGAGGTCAAGGTCAGGTGACACCTACCAGACAGTCATGTACTAGTCATCAGCAACCTATACACCAAATATTGTCATCCTACCATGCGTAGTTACAGAGGAACTGTCGTAACCCTAAAACTTTAACGTAGTCGCCGGACCGTGAAATTGAGGTCAAGGTCAGGTGACAGGTGACTGACTGGCAAGTACTCATCATAAGCTACCTCTGGACCAAATTTGATGGACCTAGGGCTTGGGCTTACAAAGATATGAAGCAAGATGTCAAGTGTTTACGCCGCCGCCGCCGCCGGATTCCCATACATATGTCTCGCCTCCAGCGACTTTCGTCGCAGGCGAGACAAAAATGACAGAACAAAGTGATATAAAAACAAAAAGCAATACACATGTCATACAAGATATGAATGCAGCATTCTAATATGAACATACTGTAAATTCAAAAAATTTTTGCAGAGTTTTTATTGCGAGTAATGCAGATTTCCTAATAATTAAACCTCACAGTTCTATTAAATTACTCCATTTACAAAGTGTGTATGTGTAGAACATTCCCTTGAACCCTATAAAACAACTTATTACAGTTATTTCATGTCTAACATGTCATAGTATGAATGATTTCAACTGAGATCTTATTTATGTAAAAGTTTGTATTTGCTTATTGACAATAATTTATTTGATGTTTTAAACAACATTCCAATGCTGGATAAAAAGCAATATCTACAATTACCGTTGTCATTTTGTCTGATTACAATATTTTATTTTATACATCATAGTTTATTTCTATTTGATGTAAACAATATTTGCCTTTATTACACACACAGAACTCCAGTCCACAAATCACTTAATTACTAAAGACAAGTGACAACTGGGTCCAACCCTGTTTTGATTCCCATAGCAAATGTGTCATTGAAAAACATAACATATTTATAATTATTTCTAGCTCCCCAAATACAGGAAAATGAATTGAAAATGTGTATTCGGTTTGATGAAGAGGCTCCAAATATTTTCTTAAAATCTGACAACTGCCAAGTAACTTGTTGTTATCATGCATACTTTGCTGTATTATTGTTGTGCTACCTCAGCCGATCCCAAAAATACAAACTTGCATTTTAAGAGGGTCCCCAAATTGTAATAACAAATGCAGGCAATAATTTTCAAATTTACAGTAGTTTGTAAAGAAATTTTTATAAAATATGTATGAAATAAAAATAAATCGGAATTTGTATAATTAATTGTTGTGAAAAAAGTAAAACTATAGAAAATATTTATATATACATGTACCTTAATCTACACATTTTTAATTTTTAGCATATTGTAAAAAGTTTAGAATAAGAGCCCTTTTGATCCAACAAACAAAAAATGATACCCCACCAGGTTGTATTGTTTTTAATATCCATGAACACATTTTACTTAATTACATATCAGCCAATAGGAACAGCTGAGCATAACAGTCCATATTAGAAGATAATTTTTTACCTTGACCTTGGACCTATAAAAATGATATTTTTTAATTGTCCTAATATTAAACAACAACAAATGGGATTGTGCTGAAAATTCAACTTGACCTTTATTTTATAGTACTTAGCGGCTGTGCAACATTTTAACAAAATCTGTTGGTGTGTTTTCAAGTTATCATTTGGAAACTGCCAACTGCTGACCAAAAAAATTCTAATTGGCCTAAGTCAAAAACTACAAATGGATAGTGTTGAAAATTGAACTTGATCTTCATTTTATAGTACTTAACAGCTTTGCAAAGTTTAAATAAATTAATTGATGCCTTTTCAAGTGATCATCTGGAAGCCCCGTGCAGATGGACACTCAAATCCAAACAGAGGTTATAACATAATATTACACCAATTTGCGATAATATTTCCAAATTCTAAAGAAAAAACTTGAGAAACTTTGAGTTAAGTTCTTGCTTTAAAAAGATAAATTTTAGTTTTCATGTTACATGTATTATATCAACTACTTCTCCTTTTTATGACAATTCTTAACTTGTATTCTAAATAAATACTAACTGAATTTATTGAATAATTCTTTAAAAATAACAAAATCTGTGTAACAAAATCTGAATTGTTTCCACTAAGGATCTAACAATGCACACATTATTAACTACGTATACATTTAAATAAAATTATGTTCATATTTTGCATTTTTAACAATTTTTGTACAACTACGTAATTCTCTAGAGTGTGTTCCATTCAGCTACAAATGTGCCTTACTATCACAGCAATCAATGTACAACTATTTTTATATCTCTAATCAAGCATGCAAATTTCTGTGATGAACACTTTACCTCATCCTATCAGCGTGAAATAAAAAGTGTATAGTCAAACACTGTATTATAAAGAACATCTCAAAACAGAAACCATAAATCTCATGATTCTTTAAATTATGGGCTTCATAGAGTCACACCAATATACTGCTAAAACTTTTATTTTATAACCAGTTTTTGTTCTTACATATTATCAAGTTATTTTGTTACTGCCAAACAGTACTGTTGTACAGTAATAGATCATGTGCGTGTCATGTGCACACAAATGTCTTTTGTTAGTGAGATGTCCTTTGAATACAGGTGACTGCAGGTATTGGTTTGACATTACAATTGACTTTTGACATTACAAAAGCTACCAAACAAAAAAGACAGTATGTAGGAATTTGCTACTTTTAGTAAAAAGAAAGATTGAAAACTTTGTCTTAAAATATATTCCTACATAAAATGTCTTCCATTTTGTTCTATAATGCACATAATCAAACCTGATTAATATTTCTGTTGTTATGGCGACCTTTCAGTTCGTCCTTATAATATTCAAATGAGTATTATGAAAATCTTGTATGTACATTTCAATTTGATATTAAAATATTTGAATACATTTTAAAAAAATACAAAATAATGTCTGCTCCCTGCCATTCAAGAAGGCTATAAAAGAAATTCCTTAGTTAGCCATATACTTATGATCAATGACATGTGAACACCAGGTAAGTGAGTTAAAGTCTGACATCTGGCAAAGTGTGCTCGTTTGACAATGATTTCAAGTTTAGCTCTCATCAGTTAATCTGGCTTCCCCCCCCCCCCCCAAATAAAAACTGATACCATGATATAGCTAAAACATTGATGATAGCGACATCAGACCTCATACAAACAAACACACAAACAAACGGAAAAAGCTGTCTACCAAATCATATGAAGCAAATACTACTGCTAATGGAACATAACAATAAAAATATATTTGGATTTTAAAAAAATGAAAAGAGTATATATATGATTTAAAACTTCAAATCATCTGTACATTTCTTAAATAAGGCACTGATTTCTACAGATATTCACATGCAAAATTTAATATTTTTGTAAAAAATGTCTTGTCTTCCCCAAATGTGCCTGACCATAGAACATAACACATTTTTCTTTGGTCAGGCAGTTATAACTTATTTGACAAATTATCTGGCACAAAAATGTTGTCTCAGTAAAATTGTATTATATTCTAGCAAAAATTTGTTCAGCACAATGAATTTTGTTAAGACAAAAAGTTAGGCAGTGATTGGTCGTATAAAGTTACGCAGTGTGTACAAAATAGTTTAATTAATTTTGCCTCAAGTCGGAAAATAATTATAATCAATTGCTAATTCTATTAATATTTAATATGTATTCAGTTTTATACTACAGCAATGTATATACATATACCAGATAAAATGTTAATTTTTCAGACATCCCCCCCCCCCTTATATATCGGAAGAAATTGTGCCTCGACGAAGGGCTCAATAATGGGTTTGAACTGAAATCAATAACATGCATTATAATCTGAAATTGAAGAAAATCTCACTTTTGTTCCAAGAAGCTAAAAAGTTATGAAAACAGCATTAATATGCAAAAGATATAATATATCTACAGCTATGTGTAAAAACAATGATGTCATGTTTTGTATATAAATAAATTTCAGAAATTTTTTTTACAAGTATGATATGTGCTGGTGAATCAAAAGTAAATAGAGATGTTTTTATCATTACAGATAAATTTATTTCAGAAAAAAATCACAATTTAAAATTTTTAAATTGACTACATTTTAACAAGGAATGCCACATAGGAAAAAAAAATTGAACTAAGTTTTCGTGGATTTTTCTTTTATATAGAACAATGGAATTTTCACTGATATATTATTATAAACATATATCAGGAATAATAATAAAAAAATGATGAAACATTACACCTACATTGTTTGTCAATATTAAAAAGCTTTCACATCAATTGATTTTAATTTCATATTAAATAAATATTGAATTCATAAGATAACTCTTCCCAAACTTCTATAAAAACAACACACCACTTAGAAGCTATGTTTAGCATCAGATATTTATAAAGAAATGCTCATATTCTTGCAAAGTGTACCAGTATGAAGGAATGACACATCAGTTTGACATGCCAAGTATTAAATATAACATGCCAACATACTGTGTATGACATGCCAAGTGCACTGAATATGACAAGCCAGGTTACACAATCATTAACTGTTAATGTAACAATGTATAAAATGAATAGCAGAGAAAATGATTGAGATACCCGAAAATGTTCCTGAATAAATTTTCATCTGCAGACTGAAAACTATTTTTGTATTTTAAATACCTTAAACTTCTGTATATCCATGTTAACACTCCTCCCCAATTTAGCTTTTGTCATTACTCTATGCTTGAAGATCAACCTGGAAATTTAAAATACATGTAGTTATTTGTTAGAATTTAAATAACAATATATGAAAATCAATAAAAAGAGCTATGCCAAACAGCAAATTAAACACATACAAATAGCGGATTAGGAGCAATGAATAACAAATATTAGCCGCCAGTTATAGTCATAAATCAATGTTTCAAGAAAAACCACTGTGAACAAGTTGACAAATAATAAATTTGTTGGCAAAATATCAAAACTAGAGAATGGGATAGACCAATGAACAGAGGTTTTGAACTGCCACAGGAACAGTAAGGTAAAAGGTATAGGCTTCAAAAATTTAGTCCCACAGTTGGCCAGTAATTTTACATTTGAGGATCTTTTACATGCCAATAATATGACCCTTACTCTTTAGAGTGTCACCTGCTGGCAAATTCACTTCAGTTATATCAAAGGAACACCAGTGACACTTTTTACCCAAGTCTGTGAGTTGTCATCTCAAACTATTAAGGGAGACATGGCAATGCTAACTTAAAAAAAACAAGTGTGGACACAGAAAAACGTCTCGCCTGAATTCCGCATCAGTAACGAAAATAAATTTCGTCATAAGCATTACGTAAATAGCAGTAATTATGAGCAGCGGCCTGTATACCAATTATTGTCACCATACTATGCATAGTTACAGAGGAACTGTCCTAATACAAAAACTTTAACGAAGTCGCTGAACCGTTAAATTAAGGTCAAGGTCAGGTGAAACCTACCAGACAATCATTTACTATTCATCAGCAACCTATATACCAAATATTGTCATCCTACCATGCATGGTTACAGGGGAACAGCAGTAACCTAAAAACTTTAACGTAGTCACTGGACCGTGAAATTGAGGTCAAGGTCAAATGGCACCTACCAGACAGTCATGTACTATTCATCAGCAACCTATATACCAAATATTGTCATCCTACCATGTGTAGTTACAGAGGAACTGTCGTAACCCAAAAACTTTTATGTAGTCGCTGGACCGTGAAATTGAAGTCAAGGTCAGGTGACACCTACCAGACAGTCATGTACTAGTCATCAGCAACCTATACACCAAATATTGTCATCCTACCATGCGTAGTTACAGAGGAACTGTCGTAACCCAAAAACTTTAACGTAGTAGCTGGACCGTGAAATTGAGGTCAAGGTCAGGTGACACCTACCAGACAGTCATGTACTAGTCATCAGCAACCTATACACCAAATATTGTCATCCTACCATGCGTAGTTACAGAGGAACTGTCGTAACCCAAAAACTTTAACGTAGTCGCTAGACCGTGAAATTGAGGTCAAGGTCAGGTGACACCTCCCAGACAGTCATGTACTAGTCATCAGCAACCTATATACCAAATATTGTCATCCTACCATGCGTGGTTACAGAGGAACTGTCGTAACCCAAAAACTTTAACGTAGTCGCTGGACCGTGAAATTGAGGTCAAGGTCAGGGGACACCTACCAGACAGTCATGTACTAGTCATCAGCAACCTATACACCAAATATTGTCATCCTACCATGCGTAGTTACAGAGGAACTGTCGTAACCCAAAAACTTTAACGTAGTTGCTGGACCGTGAAATTGAGGTCAAGGTCAGGTGACAGGTGACTGACTGGCAAGTACTCATCATAAGCTACCTCTGGACCAAATTTGATGGACCTACGGCTTGGGCTTACAAAGATATGAAGCAAGATGTCAAGTGTTTACGCCGCCGCCGCCGCCGGATTCCCATACATATGTCTCGCCCTTTCGTCGCAGGCGAGACAAAAATTGATTGTCTCCCTTCCTAATTTTGATGTTTCCCTTAAAGTATTCACAAATTCGAGGGCTGAAATTTTCTGACTGAATAAACTGGCTCAGGGTTATTCAGCAGTAATTTTGTAAAATTAAAATAAATCCTGACAAAACATAAAATATCTACAATATTATGTGTGCAATATATTTTTATGACAACTTGCAATTACATCGAACAATCTACACTTACAGTCTATGTTTAGTCCTAGGCATATCATTGATGGCTTGGTCCATAGTTTTCAGGCCTTCTTCCCATTGTTTCTTAAAGTAGAAAAGAATACAATGATTAACTTACAAATTAACCCATTAAATATTTTCTAGAAATTCCTTCAGATTAATAAATAAATAGCTCCAAGTAAAACACAAAACAAAGCAATTGAACATATTACTAGTTTATACCTATACACATGTCTAGCTGTCTGATTATAAAAAGTTTTTCAGAATTAAAATCTTTAAATATGCTAAATTAAATCAATATCAATAGAAATTGTAAAGATGTATTTTTATCTTAAATATTAAACTACTGTAAGTTCGGAAATTATTGCGTGCATTTATTATTGCAATTTGGGGACCCCTAATAAAATGCGAGTTCATATTTTTGCGATCGGCTGAGGTAGCAAAAAATGTAATGACAACGAATTTTTACTCAGAAATTTGTCAGTTTTTTGTTAAATGTTTGTCGTCTATAAATAATCGTTTTACATCAAACGGAATACACATTTCACTTTCTAACGTGTCTTTAATAATAATATTTGTGTGTATACTGAAGTTCAGCGTGGGTACTACAACTGTTACATCAAAGAAAAATCATAGTGTAAAATTAATTACTGTATTCAAATTAAATAGCTATGGTAGGGCTTTACAGATGGTTCATGCATGCACGCTAGGTTGAGTAATTTTGTCAATGGATAAATGAAAGTAGAAATGCGAGGTTTAATTATTGCGATCACAGAACAATCACATTATTCGCAATAATAAAAACATCGCAAAAATTTCTGAATTTACAGTATGTTACATCCCCCCATTAAAGTAATGGAACATCCTGACATACCTTGTCTGCAAATGATTGGAACAACACACCATACATAGAAGCTCTTAGGGTGAGATCGTCTTCAGGACTACCTATGGTATTTGTCTGGGGTTTCTGTGGTACGGCTATTTCCTTAGTTGATTCCTCAGCCTCTTCTTCACCTTCCTCTTGTTTTTCCTTTAAAATAAAAAAAATGTAGGTAACTAAAAGTGAAAAAGGTAATAAACTAAAATTGATTGACTGTTAATTTGCATGTGATTAACATTCGCTTGCTAATAATGAGTTTTAGCCACACCCACTTTAGGACCTACTATGCGTATTTCAATAATGTCCTGGTTGACCTTTTTTGCCAATGTACACAATCAAGCAAATGGAGGTTTTGTTATTTCTTTTAATAACTATTTAATTTAAACATGTTATGCTGATTATTTTTGCATATATAACTCACCCCAAATAGCAAAACTCGTTGATCAAAAATCACTTAATTTTATGCCATTCATTTTGATTACCAAAATACTGTGTAAGACTTAGTACAATTATAATTTTAAAAGAATTCAATATAAAGAAGAAATGTACTTTAGGGTTTAAAATGGAATGATCGATTGCAGATAAACATAATATTTTTAGTATATTGACTTGGCACAAAGCCAAGCCATTTCCCCATTTCTAAGCCTTGTCCTTATATTGTGATATATTTATAAAGTTTTATTTTACACATTGACTGATTGATTGATTGATATCCAGTATTTCACTTATATTATGAATGTAAACAAGTTAACAAAAAATCTATTATTGATATTGAATGGACCAAGAAAGACTTAATTTTGACTGACATAGGGACAGAGAATGGAGCCTTTTGCATTGGCTACAGTGTGCATACTCTTCTTCCTATTCTGCTAAAAAGGTCTTTATCGTACAAGAAACATGGCACTCCCAAAATATGTTACCAACTATGGTACATTGTAAGGCTTTCTGTATTAAAACCTTATAAAACTCCAATTCCAGGACTAGATTATTCAGCACATGGAGATGTGCTGAGCAGCTTTGTGGGTCCAGACATTGGAACCCTTCCCATGGCTCAGTTATTTTATATAAAAGGGTATCAGCTTAAAAATCAAGGAAGGCCATAAGTCGTTTCCTCAATTGTTGTCTGTTACCTTGCTTACACTCCTGAGGCATTTTAGTATTGTGATTGGTCATTGTTTCTTGTATGACTGATGAAAAAGGCAGACAGCCAGAGTAAGAATTATTAGAATAATAATTTATTTTTCACAAATGACAGTGGTAGTGTATTGCCTTAAAATATATAAAGTTTATGATTATCAGAAACATACATGTAACATCTCACGGCGTGAGACAAAATCTCACGCAATTCTGAAGGTCCCTACACTCTCAAGGCATGAGACAACGATCTCACACAAAAATAAATGATTGTAAAGTTTCTCTGCACGAAGCTTCTTATTATTTTCGTAAGCAACCATCTTTGTTTACAATGGATTGTTCATATAATGATAGATAAATCCCGAGAATATCAAAGTTACAGTATTGATTATTTTACCTACTATCAATAAAGATGATACCAATCACTTTTGAGAAGTTAAATTAGGGAGTTTGGTTGACAACAGTTTGAAATCAAATGACAATATAAAATAATAAAAAATGCTAGATTTGAATATGTTTATATTAGCGGTAAATACAACTTTATAAATTATTTATAATTAAATTAAGAAATAGTTACAACAAAACAAAACACAAAAAAAATATTTTGTACAACATTTTCTACTAACTGCGGCCAAATTTGTTATGGTCAGCTAAGTGGGAACATACATAATGCTGGCTGTGTTTATTGTCATAAATATTTTATAATTCCAGTGTTCCAAAGAGCTACAGTAAATCTTGTAAATATTATAATTCTTTATCAGTTCATGAGTGTCAGGAATGAAGGACAGTAACACTATATAGTGTAAACTATGCATTTCATACTGCTTGTAATATTGACTTGAGTATTTCACACAGTGCCAAATACACTACAAGAGGACAAACATATGTTCAATACAGGGCCCATCCAGAACAGTTATTAAACAATAAGATAAACAATAAACCAAATGAAAGAATGAAAACGAGTAAAAATCTCAAACAAAATTGAGTCCAGTCTCACATTTTAGGCTTAGAGAAATATCACATGTATGTCAGACTAAAATATGGGAATCAACTCCATTATATACTTAATGTTATTACGGTTAACACAATATGACCAATTAGGTATTCATGTGCATGTTGGTAAATATTAAAAACAGCAGTTAAAAAATAATCATTTTCTTTAAAGTTCTTCATTAGGTCCATTAATTACCTCTTTTTTCTTGATTTTTTCAGCAGTTGCTGTGATACACTGCAGTATAACTTTAATGGGTTCTCTCAGTAGTTCTCTCTCTATTGGTTGGCTGACCAATGGCACACAAGCATTCCAGTAATGTCTAGCAGCTGTCATTACCATCTCATAATTATCTGCATTCCTTGCATATCTAAAAAAATGGAGGACAGGAAATAATTACTACTGCCCTGAATTTACATGTAGCCATTGAAAAAACAAGTGTGGACACAGAAAAACGTCTCGCCTGTATTCTGCATCAGTAACAAAAATAAATTTCGTCATAAGCATTACGTAAATAGCATTAAATATCAGCAGCGGCCTGTATACAAAATATTGTCACCATACCCTGCATAGTTGCAGGGGAACAGCCGTAACCCAAAAACTTTAACGTAGTCGCTGGACCGTGAAATTGAGGTCAAGGTCAGGTGACACCTACCAGACAGTCATGTACTAGTCATCAGCAACCTATACACCAAATATTGTCATCCTACCATGTGTAGGTACAGAGGAACTGTCGTAACCCAAAAACTTTAACGTAGTCGCTGGACTGTGAAATTGAGGTCAAGGTCAGGTGACACCTACCAGACAGTCATGTACTAGTCATCAGCAACCTATACACCAAATATTGTCATCCTACCATGCGTAGTTACAGAGGAACTGTCGTAACCCAAAAACTTTAACGTAGTCGCTGGACCGTGAAATTGAGGTCAAGGTCAGGTGACAGGTGACTGACTGGCAAGTACTCATCATAAGCTACCTCTGGACCAAATTTGATGGACCTAGGGCTTGGGCTTACAAAGATATGAAGCAAGATGTCAAGTGTTTACGCCGCCGCCGCCGCCGCCGGATTCCCATACATATGTCTCGCCTCCAGCGACTTTCGTCGCAGGCGAGACAATAACGGTTAAGGTCAAGTGAAACCTATCCAGACTAGGAACGTATTTTTATCATATACTTTAAAAGATAAGAAGGTCAATAGATGCTAATATACCTGGCACTGTTCAGGAAAGCTTCCATAGCCTCCCGTCTGATGGCATTCTTGCCAGCCATATTGTCCATCAAACTCTGTCCCAGTATTCCACTGGCATATGATAACATTTCCTGTTCCACTAGATAGCGATGTCTGTTCAAAAGTAAAAATATTCAGAATTTAGGTCAAGAATATCTGTTTCATTAAAGATTTTGCTACTAAAATATATCTGTAAATGTTATTATGGTTTATTTTGTTATGACACACTAACATACATCAGAAACTGACAAAAGCATGTTTAACATGGCAATTCACACTTTAACTAATTAAGTTGATTGAAACACTGTGCATATGTATTGAGGGTAAGGCATTGTCTTGTTTCAAAAAAAAGGTCAATCCTTTACATTTGAAATAAAAATATATTTAATATAAAAAAAAACGAGCCATAATTCTCAAAACATTTATTTACTTATCCATTTTTTATTTTCTTTACAAAGAAAAATTCAACTTACACTTCAGTCTTTTTTCCTTTTGACTGAGTTCCTGTAGCAGCAAATCTGAGAGCATTTTTACTACATCTTATTACCAGGGTATGATTCTTCTGTAGATAGGACAAGTAAGTTAGTCTCGCCCATAGCTGTAGTTCTACAAACTTATCTGACCATTTACATTCCTCTATCATGGTGGCAATCTACAACAAGATATTTGTTACTAGCAGTTTTAATTTAATTATATTTTTAAACTGAAAAAAAAACTTTAAATTATTATTGTATTTATTTTAATTTATTAATTAAGTAATAAAGCATCAGAATAAATTTCTGATATATGAAATAAATTTAAAACATGTATCAAATGCTGATTCTTTGATCTTTTCGCTAGTTTCAGTTTTCTGACCCAAATACTTTTATTGTTTTTGTATTTTGGTTCACAATTGCTATATAGTTTATTTTCACCTGACTTATCTATTCCAATGTTCAATAAAAACAAACATAGATCAATAGATTATGTTACATAAAAACTTACCTCAGCAATAGGAGGTGTGTCCTTGAACTCCATAATGCCATTCCTACTGAGATGTAACATTTCTACAGCTACAATAGCCCTGGTCATCTGCCTCTGTCCTTCTGTGTATGGCTAAAATCAAAGTGATTGAAAATTGAATAACTGGTAACAAACAAAGAATGTATTAAAAGATTTCTATATTGGCTATATAAAACTAATATATACTTAGACGAGGGATTTATTTTTACCAGAGCCCCATATTTCCTCCCCATTTAGAGATGTAGAGAATGAGTAGAAGACTGTTTTTCTGTAAATAAATACTGTCCGGTCTACTAATCTAACTTTGCTCCCCCCCCCCCCCCCCCCTCAGATTCATTATCTGAACTGATACCAATTCAACGATTATAACTAACCTCATCATCAGCTCCAAATGTTTTTGCTATTTGTTGCTGTGCCATCTGTTTGACAGCGACCCAGGTCTGGAGAAGGGCCAGTCTGTTAGCCATTGGTATTACATGTTGTGGGTTGTTACCATTGGTTACTTCTATAGCATATTCACACACCTTCAAAGATATAATAATTCCATGTAAACACTTCTTGTTAAGGTAGGACTAATCTATTGAATTTTCTAATTAAGAAACACTGTACAGCTTGCATTGGGCATGAACAAGTGATGTGATGTCCATATATTTTTGATAATCAAGAAGAGATTAATGATTATACACATACTGCCTGCTATTGAGGGTGGTATACTACATGTAGATTACCACATAAAAAGAGGAATATCACCTGAGATGAAGTCGAGGGTAGTATTCTTTTCTGAGTAAGGTGATTTAGTAGACCACCCTTGATTGCAGGCTGTATGTGTTATATTATACTGAATACTGTATAAACTACACAAGGTTCTTTCGCTTCTTTATTCCCCAATAAGGCTGCAATATCATCCTTGTTGACGATTGTAAATGACATTTTTGTCGTCTGATATTATTTTTGTTGGGAGGAAGTAATGTTAAATCTCACAATCGGATTGCACAACAGAAAAGGCAAGATGCATTTCTGGTCTGAGTGGGTGGTATTCATCAAGGGGAAAGGGGGTTTACAGGAAATGTGATAAAATTCTGGATTAGACTGGAATAATACAGTTATTTTAACCTATGAAATGTCTAGAAATTTGTATGAAGTATAATATATTTTAATATTTCTGATATAGATTTCTTTATTAGAACCTGCCACCATGTTCTGTCTTGTCTGTTGTTCTTTTTTTCTGTGTGTGTGTGTGAGTATTTCTTGACTTTGTCTTTGAGTACCGTAAAACGATGTGTATAGTCCGCATTTACGTATTGTCCGCATCCCTTTCTTGGACCAGAAAATTGCGGAAAAATTCTTATATGCATGTACGATCCGCACGTACAAGTTTTCACAAAAAGTCTCAAGATGAAGACATCCAAGTCCAATTTGGCCACGCTTCTTAACAACTTTTTACGGATCTCCTGTACTTGACGATCACAATACATGTATACATGTATTGTGAACAATACTTGTATTTAAATTTTGTACAAGTATTTCTCTATGTATTGTCCATGTATTGTTACCTGTATATATCTAATTAGTGGTAAATAGTTTTTTATTGTATTGTCACAATGTATTGTCACTATATACATGAATTGTTTATTTTATGTTTATGGCTGCGTTAATTATAGAACGAATAATCGTACCCTCGCTTTTTTTTTTTTTGGCGAGAAATCACAAAACTAACTTCGGATTATAACGGCAGTAAAATTCAGCCTACGTTAATTAAAGAAGAAAATAAAATCAATGCATTTTAAGAATTTCTAGGACAAAAAAAAACCAATAGATATCAAAATTTTAACAATACAGCACTTTATTTATATTAATAAAATAAAATTAATCATAAAGATAATATATTATGTAGTGCTCTATATGAGTTGGTATTTGTTAAATATATCATATAATCTTGTGTGTTTGACAAATAAATTATATATACATTGTATTTCTTATTTCGTGTTTGTTTACTTTTTGTAGCTTTTTGAATGACAACAAAAAAGTTATTTCTCATCATCCATTACACAAACAAAAATGAAATTAAGCCATAAAGCTGTCATATTAATCCTTTACATAAACACAAGTTAATTCACAGCAAGCTTAATTGGTAATTAATTTAAAACCCTACAGAAGCAATTTATATCATGTTTAATTACCTAGCCCTCATTATATTGAGAAATGAAAACTCATAAAGAACAAAAACTATTCTAATGAAGATATATTTATTGTCCGAAATACAGTATATAACCATCTATGTTTTTATGTAAAAAACTACAATACTTGTACAAAATTCATATACAAGTATTGTTTACAATACATGTATACATGTATTGTGATCGTCAAGTACAGGAGATCCCTTTTTACATTAATATGTAATTTATTCTCTTTTTAAATATCATTTATGTTTATACTTTTATTAATTTCAAGTAATTGTAGTAAATTAAATTAAAAAATTCAGCATTCTCATATCGTCTATTTTGATCGTTGTTCAAACGGAAAATCACACATTTCGAAGCCAAAACAATTTGTCAACTTTGATTCATCAACCAAACAAAGAAAACAAAAAGATAACACGTTTTATTTTAATCCCTGAATGATTGCAATCAGAACATCGATCTTCAAACACATGCCGTTACATAACGACGCCATTTGCATTTTACGCAATACAGGTTACACATCTACTATTTTCGTATCTTTTAATTTTTATTCGTCCTATAGAATTAATATAATATTACTAAAAATAATTTAAGTAAAAATTAATATCATAACAACGTATACATATGGCAGTTTGTAAAAGAATTATGTTAGAATAGTGCGAAAATACCGCGTATGACACTACAACAAAATGGCGACCGCCATTGAAACAATCAACGGGACGAAAAAAACACGATCGAGTCTGTATTTATGTATAATCCGCACCATTCCTTTCCAACTAACATTCAAAGAAAAAAACTGCGGACAATACGACCCTGATTACGGTAATTAATGAAACTGTTTGGTCTGTGTTTGTTCATCTATACAAGTACTGGTAGTATTACATTTACAGAGATATTACATCATCAACAGAGAATCCATTTAAAAAAATTAAACTAATAAACTCTTTGGGTGTCATCATCAATAAATTTAGTTTTTTGTTTGTTTTAAATGGGGGTTTTATGCCACTGCCAGCAATTTTTCCGCTATATCGTGACATCCAGTTCTAATTGAGCAAGGAAGCTGGAGTACCAGGTGAGATCCCCAAACCTTCAGCAGTAAAACTACCACCATTAAATACATGTAAAAAGATATTAAGGTTATAAAACTTACATTTATAAAAAATAAAATTAAAATTTAGAATTATTTTGAAATTGTTATCATTATACCCAATGTTCCCTTCAGAGCAATTTAGGGGAAACACACTGCTTTGACTGTTTCAATGACTAAACAAATTAATCAAGGGTACCAGTTCAATATTTTCTTGCTATGTCTCTGCTTGTAACATTAATAAAAGGTACCAGTTCAAATTTATCCTACAATGTATCTGCTCAGTAACATTAATCAAGGGTATCAATTCAATGTATCTGCTCAGTAACATTAATCAAGGGTAATATTTTCTAGTAGGTCTCTGCTTGGTAACATTAATCAAGGGTACCAGTTCAATATTTTCTTGCTATGTCTCTGATGGTAACATTAATCAAGAAAACCAGTTCAATATTTTCCTACCATGTCTCCGCTGGTTAACATTAATAAAGAGTACCAGCTCAATATTTTCCTGCTTAGTAACACACATTGTATTCTTTGCAAAATACTATATATTTTATATTGTTCATCACATTATTTAAAAATTACCTCTATAGCCTTCTTCAGGTCAGTCATGGCTTCAGGACTGATGGTCACCTGAGTAGTAGAAGGGATTTTTTTCACATCTTTTGTTGCCTTGCCACCTTTCTTACTTGCCGGTGAGCCTGCTGAGGGTGTAGGACTTGAAACTTTTGATTCCTTTTTGGGATCAGGAATCCAAGGTTTCATCAGAGCATAAGCTAAGGCAGAAGACACATTCACCAACATAACTGTTTCTCTGTTGAGTTATAAGAAGGATTAAGATATCAATTAAGATTAGAAAGTTATTAATTACCAAGAATTAGGTAGCCAAGTAGAACAATGCGGACTTGCTAAAATTATTTCCATCAATATAGGTAGCCTCGGTAGCAGAGTAGTTAAGGTAGTTAGTCTACTGTTGATCACATGCCTGTCAAGGCTGAGGTTGCAGGTTCGAGTCTTACTGTGGGCAGTGTCTGCTCGACCCCAATCTTAATTGTCAAGGATTGCCAATTTTTCCTTCTGAAGATGGGGTTTTTCTCTGGCTTCCTCATTAATAAAAACTGGACACTATGATATGCTGGAAAATTGCTAAAAGTGGCATTAATACACCACTGAAACAAATTAATTATTATATAAAGAAATTTGGGTTTCAAAACTGAGAACAGCTTAAAGTTTAAACTACAAAAAGTTGACCTATCGATCACCAATACGCCAACAAAATTTTGAAAACTTTTTTCGTAAAAAAAATACTTTTAGTTGACCAGATATCTTTGATGGAATTCCTCCAGCATCAAATGGCTTCTTACTAACCTGATATGTAAGTTTTATTGAAATTGGATGCAAGCTTTTTGAAACATCATCTGAACACCAAATTTGGACGGACAAACACTCAATTGGTATAAAAGTTTTTCACATAAAATATCATTCAATTGCAACATGCTTATCTATTGAACATGGTGTGTATTTACAAATAAAACTGCAATATACACAATGCCTTTATAAAGCTGGAACAACCAAACTTAACTAAAATTCTACTAAACTTCAGGTTATTAGTAAGAATACTAACCCTTCGTGTCCAACTTTCTTTAATCCATTAAAACACTCCATCAGAGCATCCATTATTTCACGGTGACGAGTCTGGGTCAACACATGGTTGTTATAATTCCAGATATAAGCTGTGGCACAACATACCAACCAAGGTTCTTCAAGTTCCACACCTAGCTGAAGTCCCCTTAGAAAGCTCTTCGTAGAAACTTCAGATAAAGCTTTAATCCAGTCACTGATAATGAAATATGGTATTGCATAAATAAAGCATTTAAAGAGATTCCAAGAAAATTGTATAAGGGGAGATGGATTTAAAGCACATTTTTTAACAACCTATAATACCAGTATAGATTTAAGACTAAAATTCACTAAAGATTCCTTTACCGATATTTTCCTTGACCCCCCTCCCCATACAATTTTATAATGTACCTTCCACTACCCCTACCCTGCCATATATTTTTTAAAACAGCCCCAACCCAATATCTTCTTTTTTTCATAGGTGGTAGTGTTTTATTAGTTATTTTTTCTAATTGTGTAAACAATTCATTTCTTGTTTTAAATCTGGAATGCATTATCTAAATCACTTTAAAATTGTAAAAGACTTGACCTGTGTGTTTGAAGCGTTTTCTGCAACTTCAAGTTCTAGAAGGGAGGCTTTGTCGCCCCTTTTTGCCCAGTGTGGTGAGCCTTGTATTACCCCTTGTTTAAATAAGACTACAATATTTTATATCTATAACTGTCACTTGTGTATAAGCTCCTGATAAATTTCTATTTGAAATAATGGTTTTATCCATGGGAATAAACACTGATATAAATTAATATTATAAATAAAAAATAAACATCTGCATCATCAGCACGTCTGAAGATAAGGACAATAGCTAAACACTTAATTCTATCTGCACTGAAGAGACATAATAAAATCAATTTTAAGAATTTGCACACAATTTTAAAAAAAATTGATGAAATCTTTTTTTGAATTAATGTCTGAAAACTAAAAAAATTGCCCGTATTTTTAAAAAACAAAATCACAAAATCCATTAATCCAATGGTGATAAATAAGACATTTTCCAAAAACATATACAGGCCATAAGGCTGACATAATAAACAGCTGTATGCAGTTTGCAGAAATTCTGTGATCAAAAGATACAGTACGACATTTGGACAATGAACGTACATTTATATACCATAAACTGGTAGACTGGCATATCAAACCAGTTGCAAATTTCAGTATTTAGTTCTATCGACAATCAGTAAACCAGAAAACCAACCCAATATTACTGGAATGTAAAAAACTGACTCGTATTCATAAGTGGCACAGTGTAACCTTACCAGTATTCTATCCAGTCCGGGTCCTCTTCAGGTTTCTTTGCCACGTAGCCTTTGGGTCGCTTACTTTTGTCTACTGGAGGTATGGGCATGTCATTCAACTGCACTCCTTCTGTTCTTAACAAATGCACTGAGGCCTAGAGTTTAAATACAAACTAGAGTAAAAACACCTGTGAGCAATGCTCACCATTGATACCCCCTGCTTCACAATTACTTTGAAAATTCAGGTGTTCTTAATTATGAAATTGAAACTTTATCTAGTTACACGTGAAGGCGAAATTGCAGATAATACATGTAACCCTCCCCAATCCCCCAAAGAATGGCATCCCCTATGTCAATGACAAAGTCCATGTTTTTCTATGGAGAACCTCCAATAATATTCTGATCAAAATGTTTAATATCCAATGCACAATGGCAATATGTGACCAAGATTATGTATAAGTTTCAACAAATTCCATTCAGTGGTGTAGGAGGAATTGCAAATAAAAGATGGGTATCCCATTATGTCCATTACAAACTCCATGTTTTTCTATGGGAAACCCCAAATATCATTCCGATCAAAATGTTAAATATCTCCTGCACAATGGCACTATGTGACATGGATTCTGTGTAAGTTTCAACAAATTTCATTCAGTGGTGTAGGAATGAGTTGCACATAAGAGATGGGTATCCCTTATGTCCATGACAAAGTCCATGTTTTTCTATGGGAAACCCCAAATATCATTCCAATCGAAATGTTATATATCTAGTGCACAATGGCAATATGTGACAACATTCTATGTAGGTTTCATCAAATTCCATTAGTGGTGTAGGAGGAGTCGCACATAAGAAATGGGTATCCCCTTATGTCAATGACAGTCCGTGTTGTTCTATGGGAAACCCCAAATATTATTCCGATCAAAATGTTTAATATCTCCTTCACAATGGCACTATGTGACAAGGATTCTGTGTAAGTTTCAACAAATTCCATTCAGTGGTGTAGGAGGAGTTGCACATAAGACATGAGGACCCCCTTAGGTCAATGACAATGTCCATGTTTTTCTATGGGAAACCCCAAATATCGATCCGATCAAAATGTTTAATATCTCCTGCACAATGGCACTATGTGACAAGGATGCTGTGTAAGTTTCTTTAAATTCTATTCAGTGGTGTAGGAGGAGTTGCACATAAGAGATGAGGACCCCCTTAGGTCAATGACAATGTCCATGTTTTTCTATGGGAAACCCCAAATATCGATCCGATCAAAATGTTTAATATCTCCTGCACAATGGCACTATGTGACAAGCATTCTGTGTAAGTTTCATTAAATTCCATTCAGTGGTGTAGGAGGAGTTGCACATAAGAGATAGGGACCCCCTTAGGTCAATGACAAAGTCCATGTTTTTCTATGGGAAACCCCAAATATCATTCCGATCAAAATGTTAAATATTTCCTGCACAATGGCACTATGAGACAAAGATTCTGTGTAAGTTTCATCAAATTCCTTTCAGTGGTGTAGGAGGAGTTGCAAATAATAGAAAGTGTAACGGACGGACGGACGGACGGCCGGACACCATGAACACTATATACCCCCCCCCCCCCCCGCTTTTCAAGCAGGGGGTATAAAAATGATGCATGTATTACTTTAAAATCATTATCATTGAAATGCAGGTTTATTATGAGCAAGAGTATTTTATGTGTGTAGTTTTAGCATTCAATGTGTAGTATTTCAGGTTACATTTCAAATGTGTTTCAAATAAAGACTCATTTCTTTTTAAAGACAATTTCTAATCATGTTCTCAATGGCCCTAAATTTAACCTAGAATTTTTTTTTTCATTCTTTATTAATTTCTTTTGTAAATTAAAAATGTCTCTAAAAATATTACCTCCCCTTGTATAAACTGAACTTCAGCAAGCATACGAATTAGGTCTTTATCATACAATGGAACTGCTCTCTCTGGACTCGATGGTCTGGTTCCCATTCTGGATTTATCACCTATATCAACACCTGATGAAGTGGCCTCTGGGACAGGGGCAGCAGATGCACCCGCTGGTACATCTTTAGATTTTTCTCCTGGCTTTGGACTGAAATATTTGTTAAAAGAAAATTTCAGATCACTTTTGGTGTCATTTCGAGAATAAATAACAAATGTAATGACCCTAGCTTGTGTCAAATTAAAAAAATTAAAGTAAAGAAATGAATGACAATTTAATTTGAAGCAAATGTATGTTTACTGTTCAAATTGAAATAAGCACTGTACATAGTTAAACACATTGCAAGAATACGATTACAAAAATTAATATGGTAATATTTGTAATTTATTTAGTTGCCTTTTCCACCGCTATGATTAAGTAATAATTAAGTTATTATGTTACTTTAAAAACTATAGGTACACATTTTTGTTTCATCTATTTTTGTATCTTTAAATAGACATATCTAATAACAAGAACCTGTGAACTACTGCTCACTCAGTATACCCCCGGTATTCACATCTCTTTATAATGACTAAGTTAATAAGTCGGTAAACAGGAAAGAGATAAGAACAGACCTGAAATCGGTACTTGTGATATAGGACCACATAGTAAGGTCACATAAAATTTCAAATGGTTGTGATAAGTAGTTGCTGGAAAAAAACTGTTATGAAAATTTTCATGGACCACTAATGTCATTACTTCAGTGGGAGAAAAATGTCAAAAAATGTTAACGAAAATGATCCAATAAACTATAATGTACTTCTGTCGGTGTTGTGCTGATGAATGAATATAATCAGAAGGTAGGGTAACCTAATTCTGATAATCAGTAGTTAAGTTCTTTATTGGGTTAATGGAAACAAGAAGGAGAAGAAAAATCTCCCATATTCATGCAGAATTGCAGAGTAGTTGCACACACATTTTTGTTAAATTTATATTGCTATAATTCAAACTCAAAATGTTTGATATCCATTTCTACAAAATTAAAGGGTAGATGTAATTGAATTTTTTAACCTTTATAAACTCATCTGTTTAGCATTCAATAATTTACATACAATTCATTTTTTTTTTCAGATTACCCAACACTATTCTCTGTCAAAAATGCAGAATTAGACTCAAGTTCTTTTCTATTTTTATCACCTTTCCTGTTTGATCGGTGCAACATTTTTCCATCTGTTGTCATCATACAGAAGACAGAACCTGGCTGCAACACGACAGACATCCCACACTTCTTGTTTTCTGGCAGTCTTGGCAAGATCAGCCCACAGTCGAGCTCTGAAAACAAGTCTCACATTTTCAATTACTTATTTCCAGATACAAATAAAAATTAAAACCTCAAAAATCAAATAGTTTACAGTTGATAAAATAAGTACCAATTGCAAGTTAATAATCATTCTATAATTTCTTAATAAGTAGGCTAACACTGATTCAAATATTATGTCAAAGATGCATAGTTGATGCAAACTGACCTAATTTAATAAAGAAAAAAAAGTAACATGTGTGATACATTTATATTCTTCAATCTATTTTGTTAAATCTGAAATTTGATTGGCAAATTTATATGGAGCAACACAGGTTATGTGATATAACTTGTGGTAAGTACCTATTCTTATGTCAATAAATCCAAACAGTTCAATGTCATCTCTGTTGGTTTTTTTTTCTGTTAAAATTTTCAAGTATTATGCAATTTATGGTGAAAAATTTTAAGGGATATTTGCTTACTAATTCTGTTATCCGGCATGTTATGCAAAACATGTATCTACATGTATACACAATAATTTGTATATTATCAATAAAAAATCTATCAAAGACACAAATGGCCAGATTTGCTTAAACTGGAAGTAGGTGAGCGACAGACCTGAAATCGAATCCCACGTTATGGGAGGCCATGCTGATGCTGCATACCAAATTTCAAGAGGCTGTGATTATTAGTTGCTGAGAAAACTGTTAGGAAAATATTTTCCCTGCCTTCACACCACCCAACATTCACAATTTTAATAGCCGGATTTTCCCTCCATGAAATCCGGCCAAAAACCCATCTGAAGTGGACAGGCCATGACCATCAAAGAATTATATTCTTTTGGCACTTTATAAATACAGGACTGGTAGCTTAGTAATTTTGAATGTACAATTTCAACCAATATAATACTTTGTAGCTTTTCTTCAAATAATATCAAACAATGACTGTGAAAATACAGCACAAATATCATCTACAAACACCAAACAAAACTATTGGTTAAATCTTTCCTTACTTAATTAGCATCTGTTAAGTAATTCACAAACAGATTAGTGAACTACCATTTTCAAATCCGATCTAATGTAAATGTTATTTCAGAAATTTACAGCAATGTGAAGTCAATAACACATGTTAATTACAATGTAAATCTTTTGTTGTATTGACACATTTATTTTGATTGAATGTTTGCTTACAGCGCATTATTTTAAGTTATACTCAGGACAAGTACAAGCAAAAAAATTTAAAAAAACTGCAGAAATAGGATGACTCAAATGGCAGGAAATTTTTATTGGCAGTAAAACAAGTATGGGGAGTAACATGAAGGTAGGCACAAAGCCTTTTGTAGTGGCTAAAATGTACCTATATATTTGTTGACATCTACAAAATAAGTTTTTAATGTGTACACATCACTAGACTTGAGCACAATAAACTAAACCTCCTTCCAGAGGGAATCCTTTCATGCCACAAAATGATATCCTGGGCAGGGAGTCCATCCCTGGAAACTGTCAGTATCAATGATATTTATTTCGGCTTTATCATGTGAATTACTACATTTACTGCAAACCTGGAGATATACATGTATCGTTCACTTAACCATCATACATGTAAACAACATATGCTTGAAAATTATTCCTCAAGCAAAGTTTGATGACTAATAATGCAAAAGAGATCTGTGTCTATGCAGAAAATATTACAGTATTACACAAAAGGTTTGACATCCACAAGCGAAAACATAAAATGTGTACAGTATCTTACATGTATATAAGTATATTGTTGTAGAACAAAATGTGGTTGAACTTTAAAAGTTTTGAATTTCAAGATTTTATCCTATTGAGACACATATTCTGACCAAAAGCTGGCCTGTCCCTGCTCTATTCTGTTAATGCCAATCACAGATAAAAGCAGGGAGTATACTTATCAAGTTTAATATCAATAACTAATAAAGGATTGACTACTTACTCAGCAATCCAGGAGCAAGTACTAATAAACTTATATTATCTGAACCAACTTAAACAGTATAAGTAACTGATAATATGACTAACTGACTGGAAACTTTTATAACCGACTTACACAGTATAAGCAACTGATATAACTAAATGACTGGAAACTTTTATAACCGACTTACACAGTATAAACAACTGATATAACTAAATGACTGGAAACTTTTATAACCGACTTACACGGTATAAACAACTGATATAACCAAATGACTGGAAACTTTTATAACCGACTTACACGGTATAAACAACTGATATAACTAAATGACTGGAAACTTTTATAACCGACTTACACAGTATAAACAACTGATATAACTAAACGACTGGAAACTTTTATAACCGACTTACACAGTATAAACAACTGATATAACTAACTGACTGGAAACTTTTATAACCGACTTACACAGTATAAACAACTGATATGACTAAATGACTGGAAACTTTTATAACCGACTTACGCAGTATAAACAACTGACATAACTAAATGACTGGAAACTTTTATAACCGACTTACACAGTATAAACAACTGACATAACTAAATGACTGGAAACTTTTATAACCGACTTACACAGTATAAACAACTGATATAACTAAATGACTGGAAACTTTTATAACCGACTTACAAAGTATAAGCAACTGATATGACTAAATGACTGGAAACTTTTATAACCGACTTACACAGTATAAACAACTGACATGACTAAATGACTGGAAACTTTTATAACCGACTTACACAGTATAAACAACTGATATAACTAAATGACTGGAAACTTTTATAACCGACTTACACAGTATAAACAACTGATATAACTAAATGACTGGAAACTTTTATAACCGACTTACACAGTATAAACAACTGACATAACTAAATGACTGGAAACTTTTATAACCGACTTACACAGTATAAACAACTGACATAACTAAATGACTGGAAACTTTTATAACCGACTTACACAGTATAAACAACTGACATAACTAAATGACTGGAAACTTTTATAACCGACTTACAAAGTATAAGCAACTGATATAACTAAATGACTGGAAACTTTTATAACCGACTTACACAGTATAAACAACTGACATGACTAAATGACTGGAAACTTTTATAACCGACTTACACAGTATAAACAACTGATATAACTAAATGACTGGAAACTTTTATAACCGACTTACACAGTATAAACAACTGATATAACTAAATGACTGGAAACTTTTATAACCGACTTACACAGTATAAACAACTGACATGACTTAATGACTGGAAACTTTTATAACCGACTTACACAGTATAAACAACTGATATAACTAAATGACTGGAAACTTTTATAACCGACTTACACAGTATAAACAACTGACATGACTAAATGACTGGAAACTTTTATAACCGACTTACACAGTATAAACAACTGATATAACTAAATGACTGGAAACTTTTATAACCGACTTACACAGTATAAACAACTGATATAACTAAATGACTGGAAACTTTTATAACCGACTTACACAGTATAAACAACTGACATGACTAAATGACTGGAAACTTTTATAACCGACTTACACAGTATAAACAACTGATATAACTAAATGACTGGAAACTTTTATAACCGACTTACACAGTATAAACAACTGATATAACTAAATGACTGGAAACTTTTATAACCGACTTACACAGTATAAACAACTGATATAACTAAATGACTGGAAACTTTTATAACGGACTTACACAGTATAAATAACTGACATGACTAAATGACTGGAAACTTTTATAACCGACTTACACAGTATAAACAACTGATATAACTAACTGACTGGAAACTTTTATAACCGACTTACACAGTATAAACAACTGATATAACTAAATGACTGGAAACTTTTATAACCGACTTACACAGTATAAACAACTGACATGACTAAATGACTGGAAACTTTTATAACCGACTTACACAGTATAAACAATTGATATAACTAACTGACTGGAAACTTTTATAACCGACTTACACAGTATAAACAACTGATATAACTAAATGACTGGAAACTTTTATAACCGACTTACACAGTATAAACAACTGATATAACTTAATGACTGGAAACTTTTATAACCGACTTACACAGTATAAACAACTGATATAACTAAATGACTGGAAACTTTTATAACCGACTTACACAGTATAAACAACTGATATAACTAAATGACTGGAAACTGTTATAACCGACTTACACAGTATAAACAACTGACATGACTAAATGACTGGAAACTTTTATAACCGACTTACACAGTACATGTATAAGCAACTGATAATATGACTAAATGACTGGAAACTTTTATAACCGACTTACACAGTATAAACAACTGATATAACTAAATGACTGGAAACTTTTATAAACGACTTACACAGTATAAACAACTGATATGACTAAATGACTGGAAACTTTTATAACCGACTAACACAGTATAAACAACTGATATAAATAAATGACTGGAAACTTTTATAAACAACTTACACAGTATAAACAACTAATATAACTAAATGACTGGAAACTTTTATAAACGACTTACACAGTATAAACAACTGATATAAATAAATGACTGGAAACTTTTATAAACAACTTACACAGTATAAACAACTAATATAACTAAATGACTGGAAACTTTTATAAACGACTTACACAGTATAAACAACTAAAATAACTAAATGACTGGAAACTTTTATAACCGACTTACACAGTATAAACAACTGACATAACTAAATGACTGGAAACTTTTATAACCGACTTACACAGTATAAACAACTGATATAACTTAATGACTGGAAACTTTTATAACCGACTTACACAGTATAAACAACTGATATAACTAAATGACTGGAAACTTTTATAACCGACTTACACAGTATAAACAACTGATATAACTAAATGACTGGAAACTGTTATAACCGACTTACACAGTATAAACAACTGACATGACTAAATGACTGGAAACTTTTATAACCGACTTACACAGTACATGTATAAGCAACTGATAATATGACTAAATGACTGGAAACTTTTATAACCGACTTACACAGTATAAACAACTGATATAACTAAATGACTGGAAACTTTTATAAACGACTTACACAGTATAAACAACTGATATGACTAAATGACTGGAAACTTTTATAACCGACTAACACAGTATAAACAACTGATATAAATAAATGACTGGAAACTTTTATAAACAACTTACACAGTATAAACAACTAATATAACTAAATGACTGGAAACTTTTATAAACGACTTACACAGTATAAACAACTGATATAAATAAATGACTGGAAACTTTTATAAACAACTTACACAGTATAAACAACTAATATAACTAAATGACTGGAAACTTTTATAAACGACTTACACAGTATAAACAACTAAAATAACTAAATGACTGGAAACTTTTATAACCGACTTACACAGTATAAACAACTGACATAACTAAATGACTGGAAACTTCTATAACCGACTTACACAGTATAAACAACCGACATAACTAAATGACTGGAAACTTCTATAACCGACTTACACAGCATAAACAACTAATATAACTAAATGACTGGAAACTTTTATAACCGACTTACACAGTATAAACAACTAATATAACTAAATGACTGGAAACTTTTATAACCGACTAACACAGTATAAACAACTGATATAAATAAATGACTGGAAACTTTTATAAACAACTTACACAGTATAAACAACTAATATAACTAAATGACTGGAAACTTTTATAAACGACTTACACAGTATAAACAACTAAAATAACTAAATGACTGGAAACTTTTATAACCGACTTACACAGTATAAACAACTAAAATAACTAAATGACTGGAAACTTTTATAACCGACTTACACAGTATAAACAACTGACATAACTAACTGACTGGAAACTTTTATAACCGACTTACACAGTATAAACAACTGATATAACTAAATGACTGGAAACTTTTATAAACGACTTACACAGTATAAACAACTGATATGACTAAATGACTGGAAACTTTTATAACAAACTTACACAGTATAAACAACTGATATAAATAAATGACTGGAAACTTTTATAAACGACTTACACAGTATAAACAACTAATATAACTAAATGACTGGAAACTTTTATAAACGACTTACACAGTATAAACAACTAAAATAACTAAATGACTGGAAACTTTTATAACCGACTTACACAGTATAAACAACTGACATAACTAAATGACTTGAAACTTTTATAACCGACTTACACAGTATAAACAACTGATAATTGATTTCACATTTTGCTGTTGCTAACCTTGTTTGTACTACCTACCATTATTAGTTATACCTATGTAGACATCACTAACAAAACATTAATAAAACACATATGGAGCAGACAATATTCACTACAGCTTGGGTGGATCTTCTGTTTCCATCTATTCACAGTGCAAGTGGATACAGGGTGTACAAAACTTTCAGTTTATAAACTCTGTCTGCCCTTGGAATGGAAATGCTATATATTTTGCTTCATCATAAGACTTTAAGTATAATCCATTAAAAAAAAACTGTTTTTTTTAAGAGATCAACGAAGAGCAGATGTTGGTTGGGTAACCCCTCCCCACCTTTCCTACTGACTGGATGGAAAAACAAAATCCACCTAACCTGCATTATATATATTATCAGTATGGATTTATCTATTTATTTTTGTTAGCGTTTAAAGCATCTACAATAACTAGCCACTTCACAAATACGATACTTAACTCTTCCCGCCCATCTCCTTCACTGTAATATGATTGGTTTATTGTTAAATATCGGATATCACAAAACGGATTAAGCAGTTATTAATTCTAGTAATTTTAAAACATAAAGCTGCATTTACGTAAATAAAAATGTAAAAAAAATTAAAAGCAAAATGTTACCTTTGAAATTGACAAACATTTCAAATATGGTTGAACATAAATTAAAAACATACAAACAAAACAGACAAGAATTTTTCAAATTAATTTTTAGTCCCATTTCTTGAATGTTGACAAATTGTCTAAAATTAAATGATGTGTATTATTCCAACAATCCAGAAATTAAACATTAAATATGACAAATGAAATAAACATCTTTTTTTTTTTTTTGAATCATATTTCTGTGTATAATGGGACATCATCTAATGGTATGACATACATCTGTCCTCCTTACTCTCCTATATTACTTAAAATCTGCGATGACCTAGTATGTCAAATACAAATTTTATGTGACAAACTTTTTGGTGAATTAACTTGTGAAAACAAAAAAAATCCTTCAAAACAGAAATGGCTGAATTTCGTTAAACAGGAAGTAGGTGAGCAACAGACCTGATATCGAATCCCACATTATGAGAGGCCATGCTGATGCTGCTTACCAAATTTCAAGAGAATGTGATAAGTAGTTGCTGAGAAAACTGTCACGAAAATTTTTTCCCCGCAGGCTGCCCGACATTCACTATATTATAACCCGTATTTTCACTCTGTGAAATCCGACCAAAAGTGTGTCTTGGCAAAAACAGATGTCCTGCCTAGCACATATTGGTAAACACCATCTTTTTCACTCAAGCATGAAATATTTGGCACAGCACTACAGAATTTTGCCAGTGAAGAGAACTTATCATGTTGTAACTGTATACAAAGCTTTATAATGATGTAAAGTAATCTTTCAAAAAAACAGCTTCAATGCAAAGGTTAACCTAAGGTGGGAATGACGGACAAATGAACAAACAGACAGATAATCTTTATTTCCCAAACTTTTGTTGGTGAGACATTAAAGTCTTTGAAATCTTCAGAACTGTTGTCTCAGCATATTGTAGAATTCTTTCAATTTCTATGGTCCCAAATGTTAAACAATTTAACTGATACATGGCAGTTTTTAAGACAATGTTGAATATCTGAAAATTCCGCAATTTCTTCCTGACTACCTTAAAAGACTATGTATAATACACATTAAGGTATAATACACACAATACACATCTAAGCTGATCTTAACAAAAAAGGGGAGTAATATACACAATGGATAAAAATAATTAACAGTTTGTAAAGAAAATGGAATTGCATATTTTCAAATTCAGGCTGGTCCATTAAAATATGCAGTCATTTTTAAATGACTTTCATGGGGAGGTGTACAAAACATCATGAACAAATATCAATGCAGCAGAAAATTTTTAAAAAGCAACCTATATTTTAAATGCACTTCACTGGGTATAGTGAATGTTAAATTAAAATAGCCTTAATGTGTGCAATAAATGCGTGCAATAAACTGTATTAACTGAAATACCAGTCATTTAAAAACCTATAAATTATATTTGTGCATTAACATCTACAAGCAATATGGTGTGAAAAACATGCTTGGTAGAAAGGACTGGTTGTTACAAGAACATTTTATTGTGTATTATGTAAATGAGTAGAACAGCTCGAGTTCTCACCTTTCCCGATCATTTTCATCACCAAGTCTTTTCAGGTGACCCTCTGCCTTCTTGACACACTTGTTAAATTGCCGAGCTTTGTTTGCTAGTTTCTTTATCTGTGTCAATGGGGCTTTTCCTCCAGTAACATCTAAAAATAGAACACAAACATTGAAAATCAGTACTTTTTTCATTATTGATTGGTCTATAAATCTGGAGAAAAAGAACAAAAGTACCTCTATTATTAAAATAATAATTCAATCAAAAAAATCTATACTTACTTGGTAATCTGAAATAAGATTTTTATTACCCTTGATTACAAAAATAAAATATAACAAGCCTTTTTATTAGAGGTAATAGCAATTAAAAATAGATGAGAGTTTCTGATAATAGAATAAATTGTACTAGCTACTTTGATAAAAATATGACATAAAAGCAAAATGTTGTGTTCATCACAGACTTCTGTTAGTCTACAAAATCCAGCAAGGAATTTTTTTAAATCTACCATTATTAGTACATCTAATATAATTCAACTTGTATAAGTGTTGGTATTGCAGATCAGACAATAGGGCAACTGAATAATGACTGAATAGTCCAGTCAGACTACCAGAGAAACTGTTAATTCATTCTGCACTTGTTTGTTTTGAATATGTTAAAAGTCATCAAAGGAATGGTATATATAATACATATTCAAATTATTACTTATTAGCATATGAATAACTTCTCCTGGTAGTCAAATGAGTGAAAGGCAATGTAATATCACAGTTCACGTTTGTTGTCCACCTGCTAGTTTGCATCCAATGTAGGTAGTTTTCTTATTATAATAAACTACCCATGATTCATTAGGTGTATAAATACTATTGTTATAAAAAATCATTTTTTTGTAGAAAACAGTATCAATAATGACCTAGACACATACTGTAATGTGATTTTTTTTCATGTTGGGTAATTTCTGCCATTTTCTTTTTAAGAGGTGAAGACCAAATTCCTAAAAAGTGTCTTATTTCATTTGCATTATTATTCTCAAAACTGTCCACAGGGAAGGGGGGGGGGGGGGGGCAAAGGGTTGAAGTGGGTCCTAAGGGTTTAATTAGATGGTGACCCCAAATAAGTGAAATCTACCTTAATCCAAAATGTCTTCATTAATAGTATTAAGAAAGATTGATATATAATCTAATTTCCAGCCATCTTTCATCACAATTATAAACTAGAGTAAAAACACCTGTGAGCAATGCTCACCATTGATACCCCCCGCTTCACAATTACTTTGAAAATTCAGGTGTTCTTAATTATGAAATTGAAACTTTATCTAGTTAAACGTGAAGGCGAAATTGCAGATAATACATGTAACCTCCCCAATCCCCCAAAGAATGGCATCCCCTATGTCAATGACAAAGTCCATATTTTTCTATGGCAAACCTCCAATAATATTCTGATCAAAATGTTTAATATCCAATTCACAATGGCAATATGTGACCAAGATTCTGTATAAGTTTCAACAAATTCCATTCAGTGGTGTAGGAGGAATTGCAAATAAAAGATGGGTATCCCATTATGTCCATTACAAACTCCATGTTTTTCTATGGGAAACCCCAAATATCATTACAATCGAAATGTTATATATCTAGTGCACAATGGCAATATGTAACAACATTCTGTGTAAGTTTCATCAAATTCTATTTAGTGGTGTAGGAGGAGTCGCACATAAGAAATGGGTATCCCTTTATGTCAATGACAGTCCGTGTTGTTCTATGGGAAACCCCAAATATCATTCCGATCAAAATAATAAATATCTCCTGCACAATGGCACTATGTGACAAGGATTCTGTGTAAGTTTCAACAAATTCCATTCAGTGGTGTAGGAGGAGTTGCACATAAGACATGAAGACCCCCTTAGGTCAATGACAATGTCCATGTTTTTCTATGGGAAACCCCAAATATCGATCCGATCAAAATGTTTAATATCTCCTGCACAATGGCACTATGTGACAAGGATTCTGTGTAAGTTTCATTAAATTCCATTCAGTGGTGTAGGAGGAGTTGCACATAAGAGATGAGGACCCCCTTAGGTCAATGACAATGTCCATGTTTTTCAATGGGAAACCCCAAATATCGATCCGATTAAAATGTTTAATATCTCCTGCACAATGGCACTATGTGACAAGGATTCTGTGTAAGTTTCATTAAATTCATTCAGTGGTGTAGGAGGAGTTGCACATAAGAGATAGGGACCCCCTTAGGTCAATGACAAAGTCCATGTTTTTCTATGGGATACCCCAAATATCATTCCGATCAAAATGTTAAATATCTCCTGCACAATGGCACTATGAGACAAAGATTCTGTGTAAGTTTCATCAAATTCCTTTCAGTGGTGTAGGAGGAGTTGCAAATAATAGAAAGTGTAACGGACGGACGGACGGACGGACGGACACCATGAACACTATATACCCCCCGCTTTTCAGCGGGGAGTATAATAACTAATGACACTGGTCTAACAAACGAAATCTTTGTAGCAATTAAGAAGCAAATTACTGCAAACATATTGTATCCTTTCAATTCTCAAAAACACTCCTATAATTTGAATATATGGATAAAAATGAGGCAACAAACTAAAATATTATATATTTTTTGTGATGGGAACTTGAGCAATGATATATGGAGCTGAATGTCAATAATTCTACAAATTTTAGGTACAAAAATGCTTTCAAGCATGCACAATAAAACTTTGTAACAGCAGTCTACTAAATTACACAACTTGGATTTAAATGTGATACTTAAGGGTCATCATTCCTACACATATACTGTTTTGCATTTTCTTTTTCTTTTCATAATTTTTTGCTGAACTTATTGATGGTACTTAGAAATGTATAACTGTTCTACTTGTAGACTACTGATCAGACTTATTGCTTTATATTTAAGTACACACAAAGCTAATTGATTGATTTGTTGCTTGCTTAATGCCCAGCCAGCAGTATTTCAGCTATTTGACACTTCTGACTGTAAGAATACATCTCATGTATGTATTACATCTCATGTATGTATTCAGGATAAGAAAAGATTAACATACAATACATCAATAAGGCAATGTGATGCATCAATTGGAAGACAACTTTGACTTAAACAGAAAAGTGTGGAGAGTAATGTAAGAATCGAGAAGTTTGCCTTTTGTTGTAGGAAGGTGTTTCTTGCAGTTATATGGGATGGATCAATTGAAAGAACATTTTGAATTCTAATGAAATAGTGTGAAGATTATTGTAAGAATGGAGAAGTTTACCTTTTGTAGTAGCTAGGTGTTTATGCTAACTAAAGACATGTCCATTTAAAAAAAGGGTATTAAATGCAATGTGGCAGATGACATCTGGAAGTGAACCAATACATTATTGATGTTAAATTATACAATTTTTAGCTGTATCATGGCATCAAGCTTTTATTGAAAGAGGAAGCCAGAGTACAATGAATAAACCTCTGAACATTGTTAGGAAAACTGGCAATCCTAGGACAAAACAACCTCAGTGTTGTCAGACCATGTAATCAAAAGTAGACTATTAACTACCTGACACTTGGCCACTGAGGCTCCTTGCCCTGGTTTCACAAAACATACAACTTACAATTGGTTATATCCTGTATGGTTTAGTTCGTACAAGATTTAAGACTGATCTGTAAAACCTGGGCTACATATAAATGTCATAATTTTTGTTTTTAAAGCATGTTTTTACATGTGGATGCATAAGTTAATTATTATGTAACACATACTAATTTGATTAAAACAAAGTCTTAGAAATAGAGCCTTCACCAGTATTTAAGAATTTAAATATATGTATTAAAAAAAAAGAAAGATCGTCCAGTATAAAGAACAATAACTCTTACAGAAGACAGAACTTGTAGTGTATTAATGTGTGATGTCTAAATTACTTGTGTGCTGTATAAATATGTTAGTTAAATATTTAATTAATTTTATTCTGCAATAGAATGTAGCATCAAATCAAAGAACAGTTCATGTAATCTGCAGATACCTTACAAGAACTTCTTGTTAAATGGGAAATTTGTTTCTATAATGAGGAATAATGTTCACATCTTCATAACGCAGAAAAAATGAAATAATTCCATCAGTAAATATGAAACAGAGGCTCTGTTAATATCATTTCACAGTTTCTAAAACACAAATTAACTAACAAGAGAATTATTATTTACCTTCTCATTACAAAATATCTACCATTTCAGTCTATATTATCATTACATTTTGTCTCTAAAGACAAGTGTAGTTGATTGATTCTTTTCATTTTAAAGAGAAAACAAAACAAGGAAGTATTATTAAAGTATATAAAAAGTAGTAAAACCTTTCTAAGTAGTGTCCTTGAACAGCCAATATTACTAATCAACTTTCTTTAATTATTATGTAAATTCATAAATGATTTATTTGTTTGTTTGAATGATGTTTAATGCCACTTTCAGTAATTTTTCAGCTATATCATGGCATCCAGTTTTTATTTGGGGAGGAAGCCCGTGTACAGGTAGAAAACCCCTGACCTTGGGTAGGAAAACTGGCCATAAATGATTTGAAGCAGACAAACATCTGCAGATTACATGAAATCTCTCCGATTTTTAAATCTGTGATAGCAAATAAAAGAACAGTAAAAAATATTGATCTAAAAAGAATAGCAACTAAAGTAACAGCTAAAATTGTAACCTGCAGAGTTATTTATATCTCCATTTTTCTCTGAAAAAGCAAGGGTTTAAGCAATAGACATAAACAAAATAAATAAAACTCAAGGACAGGATAAGTAATATGTATGTAAATTGGCATGGTCAAAAGCCAGTGTAGTATTTCTTCAGTTTCCATAATAAACAGCTATCTGATAAAAATCATAATGCTTCATTGCCAAAAATTAATATTAGTTCTGTTTATCATAGAAATTTACCCTTGACTGCACAATTCCATAAACAACAATGTGGCACAGGTTACTCCTGCACTTGCTACTAAAAATTTTTTCATCATACAACAAAGTTACTTTCAAGATTCCTAACAAAAATAAAAATGTGAAAATATTCTACATTTTCTTAACTTTAAGTGAAGAATCTTTTTGGAGGTTTTTTAGTGCATATATTCTTGGACTCATTTAAAAAAAATATGTCCCTGAAACTTCTTAAATATAATGAGAGATGACAAATAAAACATTTTGTAGTAGGCCCTCACTGTTCACTGTTCAGAAAAAACTAAACATGATTTACTGACTATTTAACTATAAGGTTATTCCCCATATATTTCTTGCATGTACATACATCTGCAAATAAGCTTGGACTATTAAACAAACAACAAAAGGGTAGTGCTATGCAACTATTAATATAACTGGGTTCATATACATACAAAATAAAGAACTACAGGTAAGGAACTGAAGAAACATTAAAGGCATGATAAGCCAATGTCCAGAATTCCTATCTATGCATTTGTTTTAAATTCTCAGAAATGACATGCTGTTTGTTTTTAAACGAAAAATTCATTATTTTGTCAAAAAATCTGAAATTGATCAAAACTGACTCATTTCTTATATTGCCACTTAATAAACTTGTTTAATTCCGTCTACTAACAAAATTGATTCAATAAAAATAATAATCTCAACAACAAGTAAATAATATCTGGACATAATGGTACAAATCACACAACCCTAAGTTAAAAATTCATATAAGGGACATAACTCACCTTTAGTGTCACTTTCACTATCTAGCACTAGTTGGAAGGCATCAGGGGCTAAGGCTTCTCCTGCCTTCACTAACAATGACCTCTTCATTCTCATTGTTCCAGAGTCTGCCTTTCTTGCCTGTAATTATAATATTAACTTTGAATATATTGAATTAAAATTTATATATAATCTAACATTAAAATAATTTCTAAAATATTTGCTTAATATTTACTCTTCACAGAAGTCAGACACACTACAATAAATTTGTCTATGATTTTTCTTAGAACTTGCTATATAGCTAAATTTAAAATAAAGATTTTTGTAATCACAGAGTGCAGATGAACTTAACTGGATTTGGTATAAAGTTTTGGAAGTTTGATGATAACATCTTAATATATTGGAGTTAAAAAAATTTTTGTGTTTAACCGACACTGATTAGACAAAATGTATGTCTGCCATAGTGAATTGTATAGAAAGAAATATTTTTTTGTTTGTTATGTAGTTGTAAGCCACTTAGAGTAATTTTTCACACATATTTAGTTTTTATTGGGAAGGAAGCCAGAGTAATTGGTGAGAAAACTTGGTGCCATGCAAATCTGGCCCAAAGTCAGGATCGTACCAACAACTCTAAGCACGCACTGGTAATCAATAGTGGATGACTAGCTACCTAGATTACTCTGCCACCATGATCCTAGGAAGGAATGAGAATTGTTGCTTGAACAAACAAGAACGTTTCAGCCATACAATGACCATAGTTCTAACTAAATCGTGTGTTATATCAACACTTTTTCAATTTTTATGATAAGTACCTGTTCTATAATCATGGCAGCAATATCTTCTGGTCTGTCTGGCTGCTTGTATAACTGTGATCTAAGTTCTAGTCTGTGCAAGGCCACTTCTAATCTCTCCTTGTAAACATTTCCATCATCAAGTAAAATTGCCTACAATAACAAAATTATCTGACTATCATATGAAAAACACTTATTTTATGAAACAATCTTACTAACAATTAATGCATATATTTCAGGGAATCATTACCATTATAACTGCTATTTTAGATGATGCAACTTCTTTGTTTCATTCTGAATAAATGCAAAAAAATTAAAATGTAGATGTTTCAAATGAGACAATAATTCTACAATATTAAGCTAATGTAACACTGATGTAACATCTATACTAAAGTCACACCCCCATGGATTGCCTTTTTTTGCTTACATTTATTTATTATTCCATATTTTATTTATATTACAAAACGCAAGTAGAAAAAATGTATTCATGATAACCTCCATATTAATATTATGTTTCTGTTGCTTGCATGTCCCAAAAAAAAAAATCCTTCACTTTTGCAACAGGAATTTTATATTGTAAGTCAGTCATTTTTGTTTCTAAAGGGATATAATATTGATTACAAACATTTGTCTGCTTTCATCATGCACAATGGTGTTTAGACAAACAGTGGGACTTTTCCAACGTCAACTGCAACACCAAATAATGTCATCCTACCATGCATAGTTACAGAGGAACTGCCATAACAAAAAACACTTTAACATAGCATAAAAAGCTCCATATAGTCAGCACCCCTTTCTTGGATCAGAAAATTGCAGAAAAATGTGTATATGCATGTACAATCCACATGTATAATTTTTCACAAAACATGTCAAGATGAAGACATCGGTGTCAGACTTGGCCGAGCTTTTTAAAAAGATTTTACTGTAATATGTAATGTATTATCTCTTGAAATATCATTTATTTTTATAGTTTTATATTTATTTTTTGCGATTGTAATAAATAAAATTTAAAAAGTGCATTGTCACATGGACTATTTTGATCATTTTTAAAATGAATACTCGCAACTTTCGAAACCAACAAATATTTAAACTTTCATTGATCAACGAAACCAAAGAAAACAAAAAAGATTACACGTTTTATTATAATCCCTCAAAGATTACAACCAAAACACAGATCTTCAACAACTTAAGGTTACGTAACAACACCATTTGCATTTGACTCTAAACAGGTTATACATCCCCTATTTTCATATCCGTTTTAATTTTTATTTGTCACATATAATGTCCATGTTTTGCTATATGGGAAAGCCCACATATTCTAGTTAAGATATGAAATATCAGGTACATAATGTCACCGTGTGACAAAGATCCTGGGAAAGTTTTATCAAATTCTATTCAGTGGTAGAAGCGGCTAAGAGATAGTACAACAGATTAATAGAGCAGACACTGTCATCACTACATGCCACCCACTTTTAAACCTGGGTATAAAAAAATCATAAATTAAAGCCAAATAATTTTGTTGCCTAGGGTGGAGATGAGTTTTGTATTGATGAAATAATGATGAACCTTTTTCAGGTGATCCATGGCTACTTGTATCTGTTCCTGATCTTCCTCACATTTTGACAACTCTGTGTGTATTTGGCATCTCAAGTGTATCAACAAACTGAAAAATTAACATGCACAAAAATATTCTTTGAGAAACATGACATTTTCTTTACACTTTTCTTGAAATAACAAATTAATATGGATTAATTTGGTTTCCAAATTTTAGGTACTGCTTGAACTTGAAGAAATATTGTAATTTCTAACATCAAATTGGAATTTAAGACCTTTATTATAAAATCTCAACATATCTGTTTTTAATACACAATGTCAATTAAAGAATAGAACTTTTGTATAAATTTAAAAATTTACAAATATGCAAACTAAATGCGTTTTCTGTTTGGTTTGAATGGGGTTTAATGCAGAAAATCATCTGAATCTGACCTCAAACCCAGTAAATATTTTCTCCAAGAATTTAAAAGTATCTCAAACAATTTTTTTTAAAATGGCCCATTATAAAAGAAGAAATCTGTTTATCTGCGGAAAACTTTATTTCTGGTATAATTTTGAATGTACCTTTGAATTTCCTCTAAAGCTTCTGCCAACAGAGTCAATGGTTTCCTGATGTGACGACGCAGATTTGACTGTGTCAACGGCAGACACAAGTTGAATGTTGTTACACATCCAACCTGTATAACATTAGGGTCTCCATTTCTGATGGCATTCATCATGGTTTCCTCACATCTCTTGATTGCCTGCAATCTCACCTAGCAATGTAGAATAAAGGCAGTATTGTAAGGATGCAAAATTCAACTAAAACAGTATCATGAATCTGACATAAATTTTGATACAAATTTATTAATCTTAATTTATTAATAAAAATTGTATAACTCCAATTTAAACATATGTGTGCTAGCATATTAATTGTTATTATCGGTACCACAAAGCTGATCCCATGTCATTTCTAGTATATTATTTAGAGCTAATTATATTATTTTCATCACTCCATTATTCATATTAAAATTCTATTTATGACTAGTTACAAGGCCAAATAGAAGGCTATTAGTTGACACATCACTGATCATTGGTAGATCCTTAACTACCAGATGATTCTCCCAACAAGGCCCATGGTCTTTAAGGCCACCCATCTGTACCAATATGACTTTCACCATTTGTCATACAGCCCATAACTTTGAAAAAACAATACGACAGAATAAACATGAATCCTTTTGATGTCCTACATTTACCCTGGAAAAATGTTAATTAACACAAAAATTGTGGTAAGAATGGACCAAAAATTGAGAAACATAACAGAATAGGTCATGGGTTGCCAATGATGCTTAAATCATCTCTGAAAAGATACAAATGAAAGAATTATACACTTATAATTATACTCAACATTTAAATATCAACTAATTCGCATACAAATATATATAGAACATACATCAACTGAGGATTTCTGATAAGATTCCTGTTTGTCTCCTAAATTTTTCACTGTCAAATCACACTGGAGAAACTCTAACTCTAGAAAAAATCCTGGCTCCTGAAAAACAAATTAGTTTAATTTTAATGCAAATTTTATGTATAATCAACCATATTCTATTGTAATAGTTACCGACATCAATTCTAGATTGTGCAATTACAAATAATTGTTTGACTGGTTAAAATGGAAAACAGTTTTGGAGAAATTATAAAACCAGTTCAATCCTGTTTGAGAAAAACTGAAAAAATATATTACATCACTTGCCAAAGGATATAACATAACAACATAAAGGCTTTTCTCATCTTTTGAATATTATTAAGCAATGTTTCAAACCAAAGATAATAAGACTACTATTTAGAAAATAAAACTTAAAATATTAGATGAGCTGTTTACCTTTACACTAGAATTCTTCATTTGATCTACACAATCCTGGGCCAAGTCAGGAAAATCTAGTTCCAAACAAAATCTTGCCAACTCCAGCAGAAGAAAAGGCCTAAAAACAGTGATTTTAAAGATAATGTTTTACTTCCTAATTGTATCCAACTGATCAGCTTTTTATCAACCATTTAAATAATATAACTTTTTACAAAAAATTTGTATACTTTATCAGCTGGAAATGGAACAATTATAATGATAATAATGATAAACATGAATGATTTGCATAGCCAAACAAGAAGCAAAACTGCAATCATCATTGTATCAAAACACCCTATAGCTGTAATTACATAGCAAAACCTATATTGCAGTGTATTGCATTAAAATAAAATGTATCTTACTTTAAAAAAAACTTAATGTTATTTTCCAATAACTAATGTAAAACAGACCTCAATTTAAATAAATTAGAAACTCTTAGACCAGTTAATGTTACGAGTATAACTACTTATATTAAAATTGTACAAAAAGCCAAAAAGTACTTAAAAGAATCTACTGAGGTTGACATATAATAAGTTTCATCTTTTATGATTAGGCAAATTTAGTGGTTAACACTTTTTAAGCCACAAATTGATTAATTTGTACAATTCAGCATTGTATTCGAAGGACATATTTCACATTACCTATTTGCCTATTTGTGTTATCATGTTATGAAATATTGCTGACTTTGAAAAGCAGAGGATTTTTAAAATACAAAAACACACACACTTGTATTTGTTTCTCTACTGATTACAGGAGGAAATTTAATTTATAAGTAGTAGCATACATTAGTCTATCAGAGGTAAAATAAGTAATATATACGTAGAAGTATACTAAAATTAAAACGGTTGAAAAATAGGGCATCTAATGGGACATTAAATGATACCCCGCCACGATATTTATCAATAGTTCAATATATTTGTATATACTAGTATACTATACTGTATATACTATACATCCACTAGACTAGTATAGAGACAGAAAGAAATGAGTTATCTTTCTTAGACCAGAAAATTTTATTATTGTCAAATTTTGAAAATTTATAAAGTGGCAAAACTTCAATAATATTTTTCGGATCATCCTGATAATTGAACTTGACCTGTATTTTATTGTACTGAACAGCTGTGCAAATTATCATTCAAATCCCTTGAGGCGTTTTCAAGTTATCATCTTGAAAACCTTTGGGGGACGGACAGACACCGAACGAAACTGAGGGTATAACATATTAGCTTGCCACTTCGTGTGGCAGGGTATAATAATCACTAGCAATATATTGGTCAGTGATAGCTGAAGAAAAAAAAAGAATAAAAAACAACCACTTGTCATGTCCATTCAATGTGACTTTACAATTAAGATTGTTTCTTTAATTCGGAGATTGAAATAACCCATCAAACCACTTGCAGCAACATGGCTGAGATTGAGGAAGTAAAAAAAAACATTAATTATGTATATTACTGTTTTGTAACATTGTGACATCATTAGAAACTGGGGATGATTACCCATATGACGCTAGCAGAGTGAGAAGGGATTTTCTCAGATTACACGATCAAAGGAAATTTAACAAAATAGCAAAAAACCCAATTTATTTGATTTATAGGTTAAATTTAATATACAGTGAAGATTAATTTTCAAGACAACAATTAAAAACTAAAACTTTAATGTAAACTTAATCATAATAATTAAAAATTGTTGAAAATGCTATGTACTGCTTTATACTTAAAATAAAAATTAATAGTGCTATAAACAAATAGCATGGTTGCTAAATTGTAATGAATAAAGAACAGATTTTTTTTAATCCTAACACATACAAGATAGGAATGTGCAATTCTGAACCAAATGACGATGTGTTTTTGAAGATTTTCAAAATGACATGCAATACATAACATTAATATATATAATCCATCATTTTTGGGATATTTTTAATTTGGAACATAACCCTGATAAAGAAAAGACAGAAATTAAAGCAATAACACTTCAAAGGAAGTAAGATGTCCAAATATGGAAATGTTTACCTGTCTGGTGCATTTACATCTAAATTGCTGAAATTTTTTGTAAAATTATCATACACAAAATGATTAATTAAGTAAGTGAAAACTTAAAAACTTCAAAACTGAATACAGGTAATTGAATGAAACACACAATGATAGAGTTGTAAGTCATGCAATTACTTTTTTATTGCATAAAATCAAACTGAAAATGATTTTCTTTGTTGTTTTTTTTTACATAAGCAAATGAAACCAATATGGTTAATTAACATTAATAGAATTTTTCCAGGTTTTCCATACAAAAATTTTAGCTTGACATGTCTATATCTTAAAGCATTTCTTCAAGGAGAATAACAAATAAAGTACAAGAGCCCCAGAATTTAAGATGGATAGAAAAAATATCACACTAGTCACTTCTATAAAATTTGAAGCATCTACCCAAATATAGAAACAAAGTAAATGTTGTCATTATAGTCAAGAAAATAAAACTTTCGAAAGAGATTTAACAGATGTATAACTCACATTTATTTTAGAAACATAAACAAGTTAGATATGTGCACTGTAGAACATGGAGGGTAGAAAATAGTACAAACAGTGGAGGGAAAACATCAAGACAGGACAAGACAAACCATAATCACTCACTTGTCTATGCTATCAGTTGGCAGCTTTTTGGTAGAAGTTGGGGTCGGTGTACGACGACCCTTGACCGGCGTCTTTCTGCGTGAAAAAGTGAACATTCTACTTGATTATACTGTGTAAGGGTGAAATGAATTAAAATAAGCAAATTATATATTGTCACATAAGTAAATCCTATTAGGCGATAGTACTGAAAGTATGTGGCTTTAAATAATGTTTGTCTCTATTGATATATTGTGGTTTTTATTAGATGAATATGTATTGCCACATTGATTAAAATTAATTGTAAACATATTTGTTAAGTAATTAATATAAGCAAACATGAAAATGTTGAATATTAGTGACATTAAATAATTTCATAAAGTTTTAACTCTTAGTGATAAATATTATCAACATGTAAAATTATTGATAACAATACAAGTTTCAAAACAAGTTTTAAAAAAAAGCTACTTAAACAGAAAAATGCATATCTACAAAATAATGAATTATAAGAAAAATAAACAAAAAAGATTTAAAAAAAAATACACAAGTCAGTATAAGGAATCAATGTCATGACAATGTCATTCAATTATGAACTAATATTACTTCAAAATGTCTGAACATAACAAGTCCTTATACAGCAGCCTCTCTTATAAGTTCCCTCTTATCGAACCTGAAGACTGCATAGGTGCTTCTCCCCACTAATCATTTTTAACAGGGGTGATCTTACAACAGAGGGACTACTGTACTCAAACTGAAAACAATCTAAACAACAACTTTAAGTGCCATTTTTCCGGTTTTTTTAAATTATGTGTAACTTTTTTCTTTAAAATTATAAAACTTAAAGAGCAAACTATTTACAGTAGCACAGTATTTTTTTCTTGAGACAAATTTATAAATATTTTCATGAAGTCATCAATAACATATTTTGTTTTGTTTTTTAGCTCTATCATGGCATCAAGTTTTTATTTGGGGAGGAAGCTTTAGTTCCAGGTGAAAATCCCAGATCTTTAGTAGGAAAAGTATTACTGATGGAAGGTGTTGGGTGATATTTATAGTGACTGTAAACACATTATAAGGTTATAAATGAAGATTTTCTAAGCATTACAAAACTAAGAAAATGTTTGTTTTTATGACAATTTTCACCAATTTTTCAGCTATAATGTGGTGTCCAGATTTTTTGCAGAAGTAAGCCAGAGTTCCAGGAGAAAAACCCCAACATTCAGTATGAAAACTGGCCATCTTTGTGAATAAGACTAGAGTCCAGAACACCCTGTCCATAATGAGACTTGAGCCCTCACTTGTGATGACTAAAAATCCTTGTTCGTGTCACTCAGTTTTTGGTTTTTGTGTTTTGTCACTGTTAGTTTTGTAGTTGTCTCCCCTATTTTTTAACCAATGTTTTGTCTGTACTTGGCTCATTCTCTATTAAATACTCCTCTGTATCGATTCTTTTTTCTTTTTTTTAAAAAAGAGCAGACAAAATGTACTTATACAAGTTCTGTTTATTGTTCAGTTTTGTTATATTTTCTTCCAAAATCAAATGTAAAACATAAAGAAAAAAAAGCAGAAAACTTGGCACACACCCTACATCTAGCTTATATTTGGAGGCATTTTGGTCCATTTTAAATTGGCTACCATCCATTTTCATTGAACTTTGTTTTGCCATTGACATTTTTGAACCACTGTAAAATGAAGCACTAGGTATGTTTAAATAAGCTTATATAAGATAAATAAATAACTACGACAATACAATAAAATCATGTAATTATATTGATAACGCAATTTTAGATATAAGACATATAAGGATTGGTTGAAAAATTGAGAACACTCCTATGAACAGATTTAATTTGTTATGGTGGCACATGTAAGGTAAGGGGTGGCAATTAGAAAATGCTTAATTCTACCACTTGTGATCCTTCTTTCAAGTGCACAGCAAAATATTCAAGTTTCAATATGGAAACTTGTTCATTAATTCAGGGGTCAATTACACATTCACTGAAAATTATTTGTCATTGAATTTTCTTTTCTTTTCATTGACTATATGTTAGGTTTTTTTTAAACAAGTCAGCATAATTTAGACTAAAAAATAGTGTACGTTTCATAGCTTGAGCTTACATTGTATTTCTAAGGTTTTGAGGAAATTTAAGATCTTATAGATTGCATAAAGAAGAAAATTAAAAAACACTAAAAAATAGATTTACAAAATGCTATAAAATAAATTTATTTGAATTGTTACTGTAATGTCAACCAATTGGTATTCATTTAAGTGATAGAAAACTAGGGGTCTATAAGTTAAGTATGTATCTGTTGAAAAATAGCTGGTCAAAAAGTAATAAAACCTGGGATTTTTTGCTCTGAATTGCCTCACTTGTTAAAGATTTCTTTTTCATTATTTTGACTATGCTGAACTTGTTTAAGGTAAAAAAAATGTATTTAAACAATTATAGATTGATTTGATATTAAAGGTATGTCTTTCATTAATAGTTTTAATTTAATATAATTGAATTTATGATTTAAAAATGACAGAAATTTATACTGATTTAACCAATAATGGGATATATGTTGCAAGATTTTATATATATATATATAAAGCAGAAAAAATGTAGGTTGTCCCCTAACAGTCTGACCAATTGCATTAGGTTGTTGGTGTAGGACGTCATACTCTCCATGTCAGATTGTGTTTTGCATCCCAATAAATCATAAGGATTTATAATAATTATTTCTTCAGTTGATTGGTGCATTAATTAACAGGGTGTACAAAATCATTCCTTCTTTTAGCTAAAAATAATTACAATCTGTAAATTGACCAGAAAAACATTCAGTAAGTAGGTAGCCATTATCAGATGACAATTTCCAACAATAGTATTGGTGGATAGATCAGAAGATCATAATTTAAATCCACAAACTATAATACTGATAGAAGATCCACATTTAACAATGTTTAACTTCATACTAACTAGCCGGTTAAATAATTATAAAATATTTATCACATCTGTAATTATTAATTATTTGAATACTAAGATTACATCATGCATATTTTTAGATGATACATGCACGTCACATAGTAGCATTCTATCGTGTTCATGCCACCACTTACACATCCCCTGGTTCATCCTCCTCATCTTCTAACAATACCTTACTTTTAGGTAGTTCAATTTCAGCAATAATTTTATCTAGGTCAATATCATCAATACTGTTGAATCATAGATTATATAGAATTAAATATATATTAAATTACCAGGCTGATGAAAGGTACCATTCATTTATGTTTTTACCAAGAAAATTATATCAAATTTAGTTAGAGGCTAAAATTGTAATTATTAAAACTGTTGTTGCATAGTCTGATAAAAAATGCTGGTATTCCAACACTTGATTGTAAATAAGGTAATATATAATCAAAAGAAACAAGGTGCTTGTGTGCAAATTTCACTCAAAACAACTCTGACAAAACTTTTATGGTTTCATACGTTCGGTGCAAACTGCATGCATCAAGCAAATGTGAAATCATATTGATGAACAAATGTCAATAAGAAATGGATTACAGACAAAAAAAATTTTCATTCTGTTAAAATAAAAACTAGTTTTATAATGTGCAATAAAAGTTACAAAGTTTTGGAACAAGAAAATGCATTTTTGCTGTAGGAATTTTCATTATCCAATTTCTAAATTTAACATTAAAAATTCCTATTTTTATTACAGAAAACAAAACAACAAAACACTCCTATTGATCAAAAGTGCAACACCAATGCTAAATAATTCTACAATTTCTTGACAAAATAAAATCTACAGTTTATAAATTCTAATTGGATAGTTCTAGATTTTAAGAAAATGATTTAGGTGAATTGATTTCACAAAAAGAAAACCACCACATCTTTACTTACGACGAATTTTTCGAAGAATCTTTACGAGATTCATGTTGCCCAGATGAGGCTGTAGAAGTTCTATTAATACATGTATTACAAATAAAGTACACAACATCAACAATTATTGTGACAAAAGAATATTTTATCCCAAATTTGCATGCAGTATGATGTGAATATGTTCTGTCTGTAAAATTTAAAATTAAACATCTTTTTTTCTGTAGACAATACCAGTAATATTTAAGGATTAGTTTAACAATAGACAATTACTGGAAATATTGATATCTAAAACATTTATTTATTTTCAGACAATAAAAATATATACTATAAGCTCAAAAGCCAGTGAAATTTATTATTTCTATACTACATGTGAATCAAACAATATATATCAATATAAATATGTTCCTATCTTTCGTGCATATATGTATATGTTCCTATATTTTTTTTTATCTAAAGCCATAATTTACAAAAAAATGTCTTCATTTCTTTCCAAAACAAACCAGTATTTTAAGAAAATATATAATGATCCTTTTTGCAATATTAGAAGTGTTAACAGAAAATCATGGATTAACCTTGACATTAGGTAAGAACAGTTGTTTGTAACTCAATCAATTATATAATATGCTTTAAATTAGCTTCCTTAAAATAAATAAGAAACTTAGTTTTCTGAAAAAGTTATTATTTGTTCGTTTGAATGGTGTTTAACTCAACTTTCACTAATTTTTCACTATATTGTGACATCCAGTTTTTATTTGGGTGAAGGAAGCCTTTGTACCCACAGAGGCCCCTTAAAAAAGTGAAATTGTGTCAAAGGACAAGACAGAGTAAGAAATTCTGAATAACTCTGATTGCAGTCACACACACAAAAAAAAAAACAAGGCAACAGACTCTACAATATTGCTATTCAGATTTTTTTTTAAATTTGTAATTTACCTTTCCTTTTCTGCTTCATCTTGATTACGCCCAGCAGGACTAGTTGTTGTAGGTGGACGTGATGGCCTAGATCTTGACCTGCTTGGATTAACTGTCTGTGGTACTCCCATCTGATTTAATATATGCTGAATTTCACCATAATAATCTCTTGGTTCACTGATATCATTAGCTCTGTAAAGAGCACAATTTAATGACACGTTTTAATTTGCATATCATAATGGACTTGTATTCCTATAGTTATACCCCAACATAGTCGCATGTATGTCAACCATGTGTAAAAATCTAAGTATTCAGTAAACAGGAACTAGATGACCAAGGAGCATAAAATAGCTATACACCATATGGTACTATAGGATACAGCAATATGCAAAACACCAGGTTTATGCATCCTTTAGTTTCTTAGAAAACTGTGATCGAAATTTATGTTACTTACAGAAGAATGGACAGACAAGGGTAAAACTGTATAACCCTCTTCTTCTAAGTGGGGATATAAGAAGTACACAGAAATTAATAAATTATGAAAATTAAAATTCCTATCAATAGTCTTAATTTATAAAATGAAACAATTGCTTATTTCAATAACTTTCCACTTTAAAGGATAGGTGAACAAAAAATGTATTTGCAAAAGGATTGGTAACTTTGTTATATGTCATAGAATAAGTGATGAAATTGGTTTATGCACTACCATAGGATATGTCAATAAAGTTGGTATTTACATTAGCATAGGATACATGAATAAAATATTCATTCACAATAAAATAGGATAGATGTAAATAAAATTGATAATTGGCATAATTTGCATTAACACAGAATAAGAGAACAAAATTGGTGTTTGCACCAGATAGGATATTTTAATAAAATTGGTATTCGCATCATCCTAGAATGTGCTAATAAATTAGGCGTTTACATTTTAGTAGAATATGTGAATAATAAAATGTGTGTTTGTATTTGTATTAAAATTGGCATTTCTTAACCCTTAAAAGTGTATATTCATCTTGCCTAACAGCTGGGTGTATACAGGCTTTCAAGTTACTTTTTGCAAAAAATAAGGGCTTTTTTAGGGCTAAATCCTCAAAAAATAAGGGCTTATTTTAGGAATTTTTAGGGGTTTGTAAACAAAAATAAGGGATAAAATGTGCTATTTTCTAATGATTTAAGACTGAAAAATTATATTTACTCACCATTTTGGGCACAGAACAATAGTACAAAAGTTAATTACCAATTCAGAAGACCATTTGGATGACCATCAAATAGTCTCCTGGGTGGCAAATGCATATTTCCGAAAGTATACTAAAGCTAGCTTCATTTAACTTTAATCTATTTTATGTTTATTTTTAATTTTTATTTTTGAAATTTTGAAAATTAAAAAAATTAGGATTTTAACCTAAAAAGTAGGGCTTTTTAGGATTTTACAGCTTTAATTAGGAATTTTAGGGCAGTTTGTAAAAAATAAGGAAGATTAGGAAAATAAGGGCCCGCTTGAAAGCCTGTTTTCTCTGGTTAGAAATCCTGATAGCAATCTATATCAAAGTCAGTAATTGTACAATAAATCAAACCATGGCACCAGTGAAATGATTTTTAACAATGAGAGTATGAAGTCAAAAAAAAACAAAAATTATCTCCCTTTAACAACAATTTGATCTAAATTAAATACATACACTTTAAGCTTGAGTATTTTATAATAAACTGCCAACTCTGGTGAATTTTTGACATCTTTGTGCAATTTGGCTGCTTCAAGTAGCTGGTTCCTTACCTAGTCAACAACAACAAATAAAAACATAATAAATTGGTAAAAGATATGAGAAAGGCATAGAATAACTTGATATTATTAGCGAAAGTTTTAAAAACAAAATGTTGTCAATGACCTAAGGTCTAAAAATTTACCACCCCAGTGTCAAGACTCATTAGTGTTGTTTAATACAGAATATTTAAATTTCTTTTAAATACTCTATAGCTGAGCAACATCATCCATTTCATACAAAATAACTTGGTATTTTAGTCAAGCCCCCAGCAGGTGACTGATTGATGACATTGATGTCGTGCTGTTATCTAACCATCTGACCAATAATTGTAAACAATCCCTAAAAGCCAAAACTATTAAGATGCTAAAGAGAGTTTTTATCATAAAATTTTAAAACTTTATACCAAATCCATCTAAGACTATCTACAAAGTTATGATTTCATAAGATTCTTAGAAACTTTTAACATAAATGTCATTACATTTTCTACAAACTTGAAAAGGACATTCCAGTAGTTGATCGAAGAAAATTAAAGATTTGCATTTTAACAAAACCAGATTTTCATTTTAATCAGTACAATAATCTAGATTCTCTTATTCACTTAACACAAATACAAAACCAAACACATTTTTAAATTCTGCATTCACTTGTTAATTTTAAACATTGCTTTGCAAAAGACAAGATATTTTATTTTATTACAATCAGTCCAAACACTGTTTTGTACAGCTGAGGAACATTCTGCTTGATGAAGGAAGCTGCAGGTCCAGCTATTCCTGCAGCATCTGTTTTCCTACCAGCATCTAGATGGCATTCAATCAGTGCTCTGTAAACGAAATTGTGCACATAAAGATATCTTTTTAAATTTGGTACCACATCGAAATGTGTTTAAACACCTCAATTATTTCTAATCATCTGAAAGTTTATTTTTACACTGTGTACACAAATGCGGGTTATTGTTTGTTTTTATACATTGTTACTGAAACAATAATAGTTTTACTAACCAAGTGTGGTCTGCTTTATTATACAAGATTATTTATATTACAAACAAGCATTTTTGTTTAAAAGTATGAATTATCTACCCTAACTTTCACTTCCAATTTTTATCTAAAAATCCTGCTTTAAATGAAATAATTTGGAAACTATTTCTAAAAAAATGCAGTTTAAATAAAAGTCAAATATAATTTATGTTAGTCAAAGGAAGTATCAGTAAAAAGGACAAAACATAATACTTACATCATTAATTGAGCTCTCCACTCAAAATCTTGGTCATCAATGTCATCTAATGCTTTTACCACTTGATGGAGACTTTGGGCTAAGTATTGTCTATATTTAGGCTTTAGGAATGGTCGGCAAAATTGCCAGTAAATTACAGAGGCATTGTATACCAAGAAGTGATACCTGCAATGCAAGCAACAGTTTTTATATGATGTAATTACAAATTTGAGAACTATTGATTAATTGGAAACTTTTGGTCCTGTGATCAATATTTCTGTTATTTTCAGGACAATAAAAGTTTTAAAAAAACCTAATCAATTGAAAGGATTTAATCAAAAAGGGATAAGTGAATGGGAAATTCGGATTGCCACAGGAAATTTCAAAACAATAGATATGGTTAGAAAATACAGCCTGCCATAAGCTTCCTTTTGTAATTAAGTGGTCCAGGTAGTTGAGCAATCAAATGGTTAAGAGTTTGAATAAGAAATCAGAGAATGTGTGCCCAATTACAACCTGTATAGACAAAGATTGCAAGTTATCTTGATGAAAGTTGGGGAATTCTCAGAGGTACCACAGCTTAAAATCTCCAATATAAGTAGCCATGACATAGATAAATACTTGCTGAAAGTGCCATCAAAAACTATTCAAACAAACAAATAAAGTAAAAAAGACTCAAAGGTATTTGATCACCAGGGCTAACGCTGGGTCAAAATTATAGGGATAAGTCACTTATCTTTTGTGTGGCTGACAGGGAGAAGTGAGGATAGAACAGGGAGAAGTGGGTGGACAACAGGGAGAAGTTGCATTATATGTCGCGAAAGCATCCTGTTTACATTGTGTTTTTTTTTAAATACATTTTAAGTGTTGGCATTTGCATTTTCATTGTTATATGTTTTTTTAGCAGTTTAATTTATTGAGGATAAAGTATCAAAGATTTGATTAACTATTCAGTATACTTATTTCACACATTTTTAAAAACATTAAACTTTACAATAAAAATAAAATAAACTGTAACAAAACTGTTCATTTAAATAAATGTTTCTTTGTCATTGATACACAATTTGATTGATTTATAATGAAGTACTTTTAGAACTAGAAGTAGAAAATTACATCATTGTGACACATAACATATTATGTAAAATTGTAAAATTCACTATTAAAAGTATTTAAGCATATTTATTTTAAATTTGTTTTAAGTAACAGCCAAAATAGTATTTTTACTATGTTTCTGGCATTGCAAAACTCATTTCACCACTATCTGCAATCTCAGGCAACAAATTCATATCTGCTCCGGAAATTTTCACAAGTTATTGTGCTCTGACTTGTTTCCGGTCATATTTTAAACCTACGCTTTATATACCAAATAAAAGTTAAAAGGGTACCAGTACAACTTTGGCACGTAAACAAAATAAACATGACGCGGTATCAAAAATATGAACATTTCTTACCAAAATGGGAATAAAATTTGAAAGGCGACATTAGGAAATTCTACAAAATGAAAGGGAGACTTCACTTCGCTTTTGAAGATGATTGACGGCGATGTGGGACCACGATAAGGCGACTTCTTCGCCAGAGACGCCCTCCAACGCGAGCCCTGGGTCATACATGAAAAATTTATATTTGTACATTTAATGATGGAATATTTTGAGCATACAGACATTTTTTAGAATAAAAAAGGGGCATACATTTTTCATGTGATAAATTAAACAAGTGTGGACACAGAAAAACGTCTCGCCTGCATTCCGCATCAGTAACGAAAATAAATTTCGTCATAAGCATTACGTAAATAGCATTAAATATCAGCAGCGGCCTGTATACAAAATATTGTCACCATACCCTGCATAGTTACAGGGGAACAGCCGTAACCCAAAAACTTTAACGTAGTCGCTGGACCGTGAAATTGAGGTCAAGGTCAGGTGGAACCTACCAGACAGTCATGTACTATTCATCAGCAACCTATATACCAAATATTATCATCCTACCATGCGTAGTTACAGAGGAACTATCGTAACCCAAAAACTTTAACGTAGTCACTGGACCGTGAAATTGAGGTCAAGGTCAGGTGACACCTATCAGACAGTCATGTACTAGTCATCAGCAACCTATACACCAAATATTGTCATCCTACCATGCGTAGTTACAGAGGAACTGTCGTAACCCAAAAACTTTAACGTAGTCGCTGGACCGTGAAATTGAGGTCAAGGTCAGGTGACACCTACCAGACAGTCATGTACTAGTCATCAGCAACCTATACACCAAATATTGTCATCCTACCATGCGTAGTTACAGAGGAACTGTCGTAACCCAAAAACTTTAACGTAGTCGCTGGACCGTGAAATTGAGGTCAAGGTCAGGTGACACCTACCAGACAGTCATGTACTAGTCATCAGCAACCTATACACCAAATATTGTCATCCTACCATGCGTAGTTACAGAGGAACTGTCGTAACCCAAAAACTTTAACGTAGTCGCTGGACCGTGAAACTGAGGTCAAGGTCAGGTGACACCTACCAGACAGTCATGTACTAGTCATCAGCAACCTATACACCAAATATTGTCATCCTATCATGCGTAGTTACAGAGGAACTGTCGTAACCCAAAAACTTTAACGTAGTCGCTGGACCGTGAAATTGAGGTCAAGGTCAGGTGACACCTACCAGACAGTCATGTACTAGTCATCAGCAACATATACACCAAATATTGTCATCCTACCATGCGTAGTTACAGAGGAACTGTCGTAACCCAAAAACTTTAACGTAGTCGCTGGACCGTGAAATTGAGGTCAAGGTCAGGTGACAGGTGACTGACTGGCAAGTACTCATCATAAGCTACCTCTGGACCAAATTTGATGGACCTAGGGCTTGGGCTTACAAAGATATGAAGCAAGATGTCAAGTGTTTACGCCGCCGCCGCCGCCGCCGCCGCCGGATTCCCATACATATGTCTCGCCTCCAGCGACTTTCGTCGCAGGCGAGACAAAAATTAGTCATTCCATCATAATTTAGTTCATAGATATGGAATATCAAGTGTAACAAATGATTATCAATTTGTTGTTTGTCACATCAACTTTTTTTCTTTATTACAGGATTATGTTTACCCCAGATATGACTAACTATCAAATGTTAACCTGGGTGATACGACCCTTCCAGAGCACTTGGACAACTCTCTTTTGTTTAATCATTGTTTTGTCTATCCTTGCCTTATTGTTTCAAATACTTTTCAGTATCTGATTTTTTTTTTCTTACTAACTTATCAACAATTACTGGTACTTACCTTGGATTATTTTTTGCAAAATTTATAGCTTTAATCAAATAGACAACTGCTTTTTCTAATTGGTCCTAAAAAAATTACATAATAAAATGTCACACTGACAAATAAAATGAATATTTATTTTCATACTGTAATTAAGATAAGATAACCATGCATTGCAAACTTTTGTGAAGATTTGTTTTTTGCTTCGAGCCTTGATGATGAGGCATTTCAACCTCCTGAACAGAGTTTATATCTGCTTTATTCTATACTTCATACCATTATGTTAATTATCACTGGTGCCACACAAGCTTGAGCATTTCTTGATGGTTGATGTTCAATGGCAACAATATTCAACATTTTGATAACAGATTGTGATTTATTAAAAAAAAAATCTAATAAGTGTTTGCTTTTAACAGTATGGTATCAAACAATACAAAAAGTCCACAAAAGCTTAGGATTTAAATGCTCTATCTGGTATCTTTTTTGTAATCAGCATACAATATATTTCCAAACACAGTCTTGGTTCAAAATTTGTACATTTACTAGTATATCCATGTAATGTATCTTGAAAATACTATTTTAAAAAGCATAAAAAATTTACAAAAGAAACAAATAAAAATGAAGAGAAAAAAAGGAAAATAAATTTATTTATAACCATGGTAAACATTCTACATGTATATGTGGTTGCAAGATGATGTCAATAACTGTTAATAATAATTAAATAATAACATACTGGATCATTTGCCTCCTTTGGGGCTAACAATTGAGCCTGACATAGGTATGCTCTACACAGAAACTGGTTCCCAGGGGGTGGTTTCATGAAGTACATCTTCAGGCATTCTTTTGCCATGTCGGATAAACCATCCTGCAAAATTTTTAAAATTTTGTGGATTAATAAACTGTTTTATCTGCATTTTGACAGCAAGATATTCTTTTGGCTTGTGCTTGCAAGTAAAAAAGCACTTACAATTTGAAATACAAACAAATTATACTACTTCTGTAAACAGTGCTGAACTAATTCAGATAGAAATCAGAACCTGGTAAATGTAAGTTGGTCTGTATCTAAATTCAGTATAATCTGCATCACTCTTTCAGTGTAATTTTTGTTTGTTGATCTTTATGTCTATTTATAGTGTTAATCTAATATTTTAATTTGGTAACTTTCTACATAATTACATTGTACATTACAACAATGGTTTATAAAATTTGTTGAAATATGTTATCTGGGCCCAGTTTTATAAAACATCTAAGATTTGATGATGATCTCCTCAACCTATCCTTAACTCAAATATTGACCAATCAGATTGCTGGAAAATTCAAATTTGAGGAAAAACTCAAAGATCTGAGGGAAATCACAATTTTGGTTTTTTTTATGAAACTAGACCTGTAAAAAAGAAGTTTACAATTAAAATAATATTTATTATATTAATAAATATAAAAATGTGTAAAACCTTTATTGTAATGTACAAAATAATATAAATAAATTAAAATAGACATTATATGAATACATACATGTATGAACATAAATCATAAGTACCTGAAATGCTATCTCTGCACATATTACATACAAATCAGGACCAAAAGACTCCGGGGCATCAATTGCTGGCTTACTTTCAGCCACATTTCTCAATAAACTATATGCCTGATGCAATGGTTGATTTTTTTCAGGTCCTAAATATGAAAAAAAAATTACATTATAACAGGGATAGAGCTTCACTTGTTTCAGCGCCAGTGTGTTTTTACTATAAATCATATGATCAATCATGTGTACAAATTGAATTATACTATATGTACATGAATTCAGAAGTTATTGTCTTGTTTGTTACTACCAACATTGGATCACTACATAAAAGTTATTAGATATTTTAGTCTGCTTGACACATGTATTTGTTTCATGAAATTTAGATTGATTTAAGAATTATCAGGCGGACAATAATTTTTAAAGGATTATCTCTCAGAATTTAGGAATCTAACGTCCCCCCCCCCTCCCACCCCAAAAGCTACCAGGTATTCGACTCAAAATAATACATTTTTAGCTACCTTTATTCTTCAAACTTTATGAAAAATAACTTATTTCCATTTTAATTATGCAGGAAAATGTCAACTATTTTCATTCTAGATTTAAGATTTGTGAGACTGAAAAAGCTGCCACAATGCTAACAATAGATATAATTAACACACAAATGTATGATTGACATAGCTACAATCTATAGAGTGCTATTGTACTTGTTTTGTTTTTTCATGATTGTTTGTGTATTCATAAAAAACTAATATTAAAACTATAAACTTGCTATGATAAGGAGTATGATTTATGTTTATGTGTTGTCTGTCTTGTTTTGAATTAAACAAAATAATGAATGTTTTCTATATTTAAACTGCACAATAAATTTAATATTTATTTGTGTTGAAATCATAGAAAATGGCATCATTGCATAACATGTATATTCATTGGAAAACATGCTACTATAAATTCTTTAACAATTGTAATTGATGTTATGGTAATTTAATAAATATGTTAAAAATGACTACCAAAATACTAATTATTATTATATTGTGGCTTAATCTTTAAAGTTGTAATTTCAAACAGGAACATCATATTTAAAATCTCCCCCATCGAATTAATATCTACTCCGGTGATTTCTGTATTTTATTTGCTTTGTATTAATTTCTGCCAGTATTTAACTCATGCTATACGTACAAAGTTAAAATCAGATGGGAACCAGCTAACACTGTTATGATTAGTCCTCTTTGAAAAAATATAGCGTAAAACATTTCAAAACAATTTCTGACATGCAAATTAAATTGTATCTATATTCACCATCTGGATTATAATTACGCCACTTCACAAATATCATACACTTGCAATATTTTGCTAGTAACAACATTTTTAAGGGAAAAAAAACTTGAAATGTAAAGTCAGTGCATCCAACTACACTTGTTACATTCGCCAACTTGGAAATCTAGACAAAGGCATTTGGTCACCCATCAGAAATTCTACTCGCATTGGCATCAGGGCGACCTAAGTTTTATCTCTGTATAACCCTAATAATTTGCCTGTTTTTGAAATTTAAAAAAAAAGGTTAAAAATATATTATTAAAATAATAATGCTTGGATCTTCTAGGCAAGAGTACCAATTACACAAACCCAAATTATATATGTTCACAATGATTAACAGGGATCCTCGCAACGCGTCTAGATGCATATTGTACACGTCTTTGCAGTTTTGGACGCACCTTTTCAACATCTAATGTGTCCCAGTACGCGTCCCTGTTGTTGTCAGACACGTACGAATTACCGTGATGTCAGTTCGGTCTCCGATGCGTGATTACATATTCTTACAAATGGCGATAGATTTTTACCTGTTTCGTCCGATTCTCAGCAGGTAGCAATCACTCCGGCGGAAATAAGCTTTAATTGAGATGTTTATTGAACCAATAACGTGCAGTGTTGATGGACTCTCGTTTCAAATTTTAATACACGGTTTGAACCTTGCACTTGCAGTTGCACTCCTTACGATTTTTTTTTAAAAGTAAGAATTCTTGACCAGTACAAAGATATCTTCAATATGAACATTAATTAGTTATATAATAAACTTTTATTTTTTGTATATATCAATAAGATCTGCTATAGACTGGGATCTGAAAAAAGGGGGGGTTGGTAGGTAATCAGTTCAATCATACTCCAAAAGACTTATAAACTCAGCTACTATAACTAATGATATAAAATAGCAATGGATAAACATTCTACAAGCCATATTATATCTTTTTATGAAAAGACATTTAATGGGACGGTCATCAAAGAAAACGGTTGTATGCAAGCACTTAGCTGGACTCATCTGCAAAATGTGGGACTAATGAAAATTGTTTGGGACTCACCACTTTTAAAAGTGATGAGTCCAGGACTTGCCATAATAAATTCCTACAAGCAGGGAATTTTTTAGGATTTTGAGGGCTTTAGTCACTTTAGCGGATGAGCCATATAAGCATCTGCTCAGAAGCATGCATTCATTGTACTGGTGAAATATTAGAGTATAAAAAACTATATTCTTTCAATTGCAGTCTATAAATTTGTTTTTTAAAATGATTATAACAAAATGTTTATAAATTTTCAAAGGATTTTAATTTTAAAACTTATTTAAAAAGCGTTTGTATATAAATCGGTTACAATTTTTCATAAAGGGCCATTGTTCTCTTTGTTTTCTTAGTGGTAGCTATCGGTAATTAGACATATCTCGGATGTACACAAATGGCGCGTAATCCATTTAAAACCAGCAAAACATAAGAAAATTAGTTAGATACGCAAAATTTTTGCAATTTTTATTTGCATTACATGTTTAATCGAAAGGTGGAAGTCTGTGCGTCTCAGTACGATCTACGACACTTTTGTTTGCGTATATTGACCAGGAGCACCACTTAATCGTGTTAATTGGATTACCTGTAAAAACATCAGGATTAGGCGATTGACACCTGCTGTTTAAAATTATCAAGGTGAAATAATTAAATTTCCTGTCAATTGGCTCTGGGGTAATAAATATGTCGTTTTACACTTGGTAGAATGAATTTGTAACGAAAAATTTTAGTACTTGTTGGAAATCAGGTGACGAAATTGATTTAGAAATCTATCGTCAATTTTCAAATGATTTCGTCAATGACGAAAGTGGCGAGCGCTAAAAAACTCCCTGCTACAAGTATCACTGATTAATGGTTGGTTGGGTGGGGGGGGGCCTCAGTGGCAGAGTGGTTAAAGTAGTTCATCTTCATCTACTATTGATCATGTGGTCTGTTAACACTGAGATTGCAAGTTCAATTCTCACTGCATGTTTTCCTACTGCAGGTCACAGGTTTTGCTGTAGAGTGATCATGATGCTGCAGTGCCAGCCAGTGTTTGGTACAGTGATGCATCAAAGGCAGTTGACCTCAAATCTTCTGCAGCTTAATCAGTTAAACATATATAAATTCTGCAGTTAACATCTGATGATTGACAGGAAAGTCAATGCAACTGCAAGCCCAATACTATTGGAACCGATAGTGAATCTTGGTATAGGTTAAAATAGAAAGAGTTTTAAGATATATCTTTTGCCCCAAGTCCATTCGCCCTGGAGTTTGTCCACTTGCCATATTTTATTATAGCAATTGTTTTTTTGTTTTCTATGAAATTATGTTTGATGATAAAAATATGAGTAAGTGGCTTCAATAGAATAATATTGTTCAGGGGCAGCGCTGGGCTTCGCCAATGTCGCCAATTGAGATTTTTTTTATTTGGCGACAAAATATTGCGTCTGGCGATTTTTTTGGCGCCAAGGTTTTATAGTGTTAAACAATGCACGCACGTTTTATATTTATCGGTAATCAGAGATTGCATCATTAAAGATCCTTTGTCGGCTTCTATGGTCGTAAATACACGTGTATTGTGTAGTATCCAGTGACATGTGTGTTATTTGGAGTTATTAAACGGAAATCGGCAATAAATGAATCAACAAAGTTGTCTGATGAAAAGCAGCTTTACCTGCATCACATTGAGTAGACGTGTAATAAAACAATTGATGCTAATAATTAATTTATAAAAATAACAAAACAAACATATTCTTGTAGTAATATTTTTTTTTATAAAAATGTAATTAATAAAATACAGGTATGACTGATGTTGTTGTTGAGTGATTTCCGGACCGGATGTCTGTCTTAATTTCGTAATTAGAAAACTCTTACACATACGCAGTTCCATTTTCAGTATTTCCGGTTTTATGTTTTATTCACTGGAATAGATGTTTCTAATAAATTACTGTAAAATTTTGGTTTTCTGCCAACAAGAAATCACTCACACATCTTTTCATGATTCAAATACATTTAGTGTACGGGCTGCTCGAGACCAAACTTTTGAAAAATTGAATTGAGAGTCCGGCAAACTTGGATTTCGTCCGACGTAACAGAATATGTCACACGTAATGTTAAACAATTTCGCCATGTCATATAGTGATCGTGATTTCTAATATGGCGACACTTTTACAAAATTGGCAACAGAAAATTGCAGTTGGCGATTTTTATCGCGCCAGCTTTTTAGAAGCCAGAGCAGCCCCTGTTGTTATATTATATATTGGGCCGACTTGTCTTAATGTGGTCCGAGTTGTCCCAAAAAAACAATACAGACTTGTCTTGAATATCAGGATGAGTTATCTGACTACCACAATTTAGAGCAAACGAACAAGGATTCTCTGCCAAGACAAAATGATGACTTGGGTAATCAAAAAGGGTATAAGTATTGAATATGACTAGATATGGCGTGTAACTGTGATGTAAAGTTATGTAACTATTATGTAATAGTATTTTTTTATGTAACTGTTTTGTAACCGGTTACAAAACAAGCCTCCTTTAAATTATCTGGACTGATTTCTTGCCATATATGAATATGACAGTAGTTATAAAGCATTCTAATAAATTATCAGTTCTCTCGCTTAATGGGTTAGAGCGCTCAATTTAGATCCAGAATATTTATAGGGTTCAAATCTTGCCGGTACCTCTGTCTGTGTCAACTCAAGATCAACATTTGGCTTTGCTAACTATATATTTTTATATTATGTTGGAAAACAAGCATAAACATTTAGTACCAGTGTGTTTCTGGGCTGCCGATAACAATGTTCTAATACTTGTATCCATATTTCTCTATTTTTGTGCTCACTGTTTATCTTTATAAACACATTTCAAACAGCAGACGCCATATTGTTTGGAATACATAGGTAATTTGGTTTACACGGTCACATATAAAATAGTTCAAAATGATTTTTTAAAATTTCTACAATATTTTTTTTATTAGCCATCTTCAAATATTCAAGTCAAGTTATTTATAGTTAATAAAAATCAAAACTACACAGCTGTTATGAAAAGAATGTTTTATATAGAAAAATCATTTTAAAAGCGAATGAATATGTTGTCGTAGAAACGCTAAATTTCCGTTTCCGGAATTTTAACGGCTCGTTCCCTGTTTTACTGTATATATTTTTCCCAGGCTGTAACGTTTAATTTCGTACCAGTAACGTTCTTGGCAGACGAAAAATGGGTGTTCTGAGTTGTTACTTTATTTGATTCCCAACCCCCATTAGTTAAAAAAAAACTTGACAGCTAGGATGTTTTAACAATTAAAAGTCACTATAACATTGGGAATATATTTAATCAAACCTATGGCAACATCTGGACCAAATAGACTCAGTGGAGGGGGGATAAATTCCAGAACTCCTCCATCAGTTAATAAAGCGAAGGGTTCAAAATCAGACAGTACAACGAGCTCACAGCAAATTTTAAAGTCGTCAAAACCTTCAGATAAGCTTAATCCAAAGACAATTGATCCAGTAAGTTTAATGTAAACTTAATATTTTTCAATCGGCTTCAAAGTCTGGAGTCGGTCACTCAGTGGCTTTCAATGAGTACTACATAATGATCTTTTGTAAATGGTACCAGGATAACTGGGACCGTAGTTAGGACCGCATATATTTTAATACTTTGATCAAATATTATCATTCTGTTAAAAATATTTTTACATTTTCAAAGTTACAAAATATACAAAATGTAGGACAAAAGTTTAATGTTGATCACAATAACATACCCTGAAAAGTACTCTTTTAATTAACTAAATTGTTTCCTTTTGATAAATTTATTGTTTTCATGTACAGAGTTTTGTTTTGTCCATATTGTTAACATTTGTCTTGTTTTTATGTCAATTTTGTGTTTATATACGGTCAAAAACTCTTCAGAGCTTGTGTTACTTTGTATTTATTTATGCAGATTTTCAAATAAAATTTTACTTACTTACTTAGAGTAGTCCATTGTTATTGCGCACCTTAGAATAAGATAATATATGTTCTTTTAGATTGGGCATGTGCATCAAAAATAAGACAGGATTAAAGTAAGAAAAGATTTTAATATGTAACAATTTTTTAAAGTTGTAGCGGATTTCTCTGTTGATTCCCGGTTCTCAGGATGATTTACTTAAATAATTATAGACGTTTCAGTTCCATATGTTTAATTTGTCATATGACGTTAAACATTCCAAGAGTTATTAAATACATAAAGTTTTATGAGTGTGGTGTTAACCGTGTCTCACCTCTTTTATAATAATTCTTTTTAGAGCAAAAACCCAAAACTGGTGTCATCTGCTACGTTCTGAGTCCGAGTGCCCGGCCGGGTCAAATACATCAAAACTAAAAGAGATATCCTGGCCGGTCCCCAATCCCGACAATACCCCGGATGTTAATAAAAACTACCACAAAGTTAAAGAGTGATGTAACAGTTAAATTTTCACAATAAAAGAAATCAAACAGTCATAGATCTACTCCAGATTGATTAAAATTTAAAGAACAGTGTCCTTCAGGTTAGCTTATAATCTATAAAAAAAAATACATTGCAGAATTAAACTGTACATATGGAGACTACATTTAGTCCATGGAAGGTTAAAATCATTTTTTTTAATTATACCAAAAGGGATAGATTTGTAACATGCTGTGATGCATGGGAACAACGGATGCACAATAAATCCTCGACCATAGTGCTACATAATATGAAAAATATACATTACAGCTTCCTTTTTAGCATCATTTTTCATTTATATGCTCATAAAAAAAATTTCACATACAAAATAAGTTCTCTGCATACTCTGGTATGGTCAACTGCTGTACTGTTAATAAAATAAACTTTATTTAAAAAAGTTTGTTATTATTGGAAAATTTAGACTTATCAGGACAATTCAATGTGGACACCTCGAACCATAAGGTAAAGGAAACGGACAGTATATCAATAATAGTCTCTTAATTGACAAGGATTGCCAGTTTTCCTACATGTACCAAAGGTACTGTAGGGTGTTTTCTCTGGGTAATCCAGTTTCCTCCCCCAAAAAACTGGATGCCATGCTTGATACAGCTGAAAAATTGCTTAGTGGCGTTAACACAATATTTAAACAAATTAATATTATGGTCCAAGTATATTCAAACAAATTAATATTATGGTCCATGATGTCCCAATAGCTAATCACATGGGTCCAGCTTAATGGAAGATCAGAAAATAATATGCAGGCAAATTACAATATTTATTGACATTTATCTTCATCAATATACATGTACATGTAAGCTCATTAGATGATTTCTGATTTCTGTGAAGCTGCAAGAGGTACCATTTATGTAATGAAGAAAACACACCTGTTGGTTTATACATATATTCCCCTATTAAACTACTTTTTGGGCTTTTATAAATATTTCCTTTCTCCCCCATTTAGTTGAAATTTCTAAGAAGCCTACGTAACACTTTATTTGTAATCATGCCATTGTTGATAAAATGAAAAGATAGAAGTGTGCAATTTCTGTAGCAATTCTAGTAAAAAATGGCATTCTGGGTTGTTTTAATTATATTCGTAACACTAGACAACTTGTATGGTTATTAAATTTTATTCTAAATAAAAGTAAAGTTTTAGCTCATTCTCTTTTGTTTTTGTGTTTCTTTTTACTATTTCGTTTTAAACTTAATAATCAAAATTTAAATTTAAATCAATTTGCGGCAAAAAACATTAATGCATTTTTATTTTACATTGATTTAATAAGAAAAATCAATCTTGTAAATTATATCACAGTTTTATTATTGTCAATGAAAATTGTCGATGAAATAATATTATCATCTTTCATCGAATTGCTGAAATTGGCATTAAACACCATGGAAACGACAAACTTCAGATTAAAATAATAATAATAATAATAATAAAGTCTTTATTTAAAAAACATAGTGAATTTCAAAGTAACATTTTCTAGGCTTTCTGTTTCAGCCTTTTTAGCTCACCTGACCCGAAGGGTCAGGTGAGCTATTGCCATCACTTGGCGTCCGTCGTCTGTCATCTGTCCTTTCAACTTTTCAAAAATCTTCTTCTCTGAAACCACTTGACAGAATGCAACCAAACTTGGTATGGTTGTTGCTTAGCATGTCCTTTACCAAACTATCGTTTGGATTTTTGATTCGTAAAAAAACATGGTCGCCATGGCTAAAAATAGAACAGGGGGGTCAAAATACAGTTTTTGGCTTATAGTTCAAAAAGTATTACAGATACAGGAAAACCGAAGAGACTTTCCTTCTTCAGCATCAAAAGCTCTACAAAACACTCTATTGGGTTAAATTCGTATGACGACTCCTTGTAGGAGTTATTGCACTTTAATTGTCGAAATTGATGATTTTTGCCATTTTTGCCTCAAAATCTTGAAAATTATTAGAACTAGAGAAAAAGTTAGCATTGTTTAATTGTTCTGCTCTATGAGAGCTACAAAAATGTCTTTAGGGTGAAGATTGTCTGATAAACCGTTTAAGAGTTATTCCACTTGAACTGTTTTTTTTAATCTGTTTTGATTTTTAAAAATCTTCTCCTCTGAAACCACTGAAAGTACTGCTTTGAAACTTTGTACACATTATCGTCAAATGTCTTCAACCAAGTTTGCACAAACCATGGCCGCAAATTAACCAACATGGCTGACATGGCTAAAAATAGAACGGGGGAGGGGGGGGTCAAAACACAGTTTTTGGCTTATAGTTCAAAAAGTATTACAGTAACAGGAAAACCAAAGAGACCTTCCTTCTTCAGCATTGAAAGCTCTACAAAACACTCCATTAGGTCAAAGTCGTATGATGACTCCTTGTACGAGTTATTGCCCTTTAATTGTCGAAATTGATGATTTTTGCCATTTTTGCCTCAAAATCTTGACAATTATTAGAACTAGAGAAAAAGTTAGCATTGTTTAATTGTTCTGCTCTATGAGAGCTACAAAAATGTCTTTAGGGTGAAGATTGTCTGATAAACCGTTTAAGAATTATTCCACTTGAACTGGTTTTTTTTTAATCGGTTTTAATTTATTTTTAAAAATCTTCTCCTCTGAAAGTACTGCTTTGAAACTTTGTACACATTATCGTCAAATGTCTTCAACCAAGTTTGCACAAACCATGGCCGCAGATTAACCAACATGGCTGCCATGGCTAAAAATAGAACAGGGGGGGGGTCAAAATACAGTTTTTGGCTTATAGTTTGAAAAGTATGACAGATACAGGAAAACTGAAGAGACCAGCCTTAATCAGCATCGAAAGCTCTACAAAACACTCCATTGTGTCGAAGTTGTATGATGAGTCCTTGTAGGAGTTATTGCCCTTTAATTGTTGAAATTGATTATTTTTGACATTTTTGCCACAAAATCTTGAAAATGTTTAGAACTGAAAAAAAGTTAGCATTGCTTAATTGTTCTGCTCTATGAGGGCTACAAAAATGACTTAAGGGTCAAGATTGTCTGATTAACCGTTTAGGAATTATTCTCTTAGAACATTTTTTTAAATGAATTTTAATTGATTTTAAAAAATCTTCTCCTCTAACCAATGAAAGGACTGCTTTGAAACATTGCACACATCATCTTTAGGATGTCCTCTACCAAAATTTTGCAAATCATTACAGCTGACTACCTACATAGCTACGTTGACTTAAAATAGAAAGGGGGGGGGTCAAGGGAGTTTTTGGCTGATAGTTAAAAAAGTATAACAGGTACAGCAAATTTCAAGTGAACCTCCCTCCTTAGCATCAAAAGCTCCTCCTTATAGGAGTTATTTCCCTTAAAAGGTCAAAATTAATGACTTTTGCAGAAGTGCTGGTCAATTCCTTTTATAGGAACGAAATTCTTTATAAAAAAGGGTTGTTTGATTTCAGGTTCAGGTGAGCGATACAGACTCCTGGGAGCCTCTAGTTTCATGTGGTTTGTTTCACCTACATTGAATGTAAATTAAAGGGATGGAAATTTGATACGTTATTCTTTAATAAATATTTTCAGTTAATGCCAATGATGTTGTAGTGTTTATACTGCCATGAATTTGAACTATTTGAAGAATTTTTTCAAACTGGCAAATGTTTATATAACGAGAAACAAATACTTGTTAATTTTCGCTATGAACCATAAAAATATACTGGTAAATCTGTTTTAACAGAAACAAATCTGTCAGAGAACAGGATGTATAAAATTTACATTTCCAATACCTTTAGATGCCAGGTCACCTGAAATATAACTGTCACGTTGACACAAATATACACATGTAAAATTTGGAAAGTATGTTGTACGTTTATTTATGCACACACAAAATAAATTTTACCAATTATGTTACAGTTAGGTGCTAAGTGTCTAGGCAATGTATGTATGTAAATGTATTTTAGTCTAGACTAGTCACATTTTACTTCTGTTTTTATTGCTATTTTTATCATGCCATTATGAGCGGGTGCCTAGTGACAATCCACGTGCGGTTGCTGAGCTGATGAACATTATATATATTGTTTCTATTTCAGGTATCACCTATCATGATACTTTATATTGTTTGTAAATATTGTTATTATATTTATGGGAATTGTTAGGATGAAATTCGTCTCTCATTGTTCGACCATAGGTGGTCCCTCCATCCCTTCCTAGCTTTAGTTCTCCTAATATCCCGCTTGTCCCACAGTCTTACCTTTTCATTGCATTATATTAGGAATGATATATATTGTAACTGTGTCCATTTTGTGTTAAGGATAGGCTTTGTTAAGCCCAAATCTCCATTTTTCCCTCGTCCTTTGTTTCCCCATTTCATGGATTTTTTCTTGAGTCAATGACTAGATGGTTTGGTGTTTTAAAGTCTTATGCAATTGAGAAAAATATTCAATTAACAGAATAGATGCAATTAAGTGGAATCCTATGTATTACCTATTTTTACATTTTAGTTCAATACATCACCGAAAAGTCAAACAGCATTTGCAGCCGTATACACAAAAGGAGGAGTTCCTTGCAGGTACATTTGTTGGCATACTTGCTGTTTATTCACAGTACCATATTCACATATCTGTATGTAGTAAATAGAAATAGTAAAACAGAATCAACTATGCACATGGGTCTCACTAGGATTTCTTTATTGAACTCGCAACTAGTGTTGACATGCCTGGGACCATTAGTAGATGGCTTATTAGACCAATTGGCCATTGAGGTATAATATGAAAAGATGCACATTAATTTGTTGTAATTTAAGTAATAAACGTACTTAAATTAAACATAATATGATCATGTAAGTAGCAAAGATCTACTTTACTTAAATTAATTAGTAAATTTCATATTTGTGAATACTATATTCCCAATCCAAAACTTGACAAATTTACTTGTTTCACCTCATCAGAAACAGCAAATGTTTATTAATTGTTTATATTAACACAGAACTTTTTTTACCGTTTTAATTATATCTAATGTGATATTATCAAGCCAAGTGTTTCAGTGAATCACCTCTGTCACAGCTTTAAAAAGAATGTGTATGAGTTTCTTGTTTAGTCTGCTCATTGTATTCTGCCAGATGCCGATTGGCAAACAAAAATGGTATGGGTGAGATATAATTTCATAGAAATGTTTTACAGGTTGGTTCATGGATCTGTTAAACACAAGCTACAATGGGATACAAACCCAAAAGATCTTCAATTTGATCCTGTGTTAATTACATTATCAGAGGTATGCATTTGACTATTTATTTAAAAGAAATTATTTTTAAAAATTCAAAAATTACTATAACTTGCCATAAACACGAGCAGAAGGCAAACTTTACTAAGATTAATCATCAGTTTTTATTAAAATCTATGGAAAACAGCAGTGCTAGAACACTTACAAAATCGGTTTCTTTAATTTGTTTGTTACACACAATTATAATCCATATCTGAATTTCAGCAAGTGGTCATAGTTATTTAGTTTCTAATAAACTTGATTAAAATCAAGATATGTCAACACTATTGTACTGTAAATGCCAATTTTAACTTTATATTGCAGTCATTCAGTGACATCTGTATGATTTATAACCCATTGTCCAAACACTTACCTATAACTCTGTTGAAAGTTTTCTTTGTGGCTAAAAAATAATAATAAGAGACAATGGAAAAACTTGACAGTTTCACTTATGTCAAAGACTTTTTAATTTATTTTCGTTGCCGGCCAAATATATTATATAAAACAGTTTTTAGCTCACCAGAGTCAAAGGCTTAGTTGATCTTTTCATATCAAAATATGTTTTTTGTCATATATACTTCACACATTTTCATCTTCTTCTCCAGAACCACTGGACAATTTCAGTTAAACTTGGCACAAAGTATGAATGGGTGAAGGGATATCAAGTTTGTACAAATGAGGGGCCACATTAAATACAAAAGGAATGTAATTAAGAACATGTGAAAATATGATAGGGGAGATAATAAAGGAATTGTTAATGTCAAAATTTCTAAAATTGTGTGATCATTTACCAGTACTAATTTGCTTATTTCTGTCAAACTTGGCACAAAGTATTCTCACATGTAGAGGAACTCTTATTTAATATTGCACAGAAACTAAAAACCTCTGATACTCTTTAGTGGCTTCAAAGGCCAAAAATAGTATTTGTTGATGGATTATTTTGAGTTTATCTATCATGTCAGAGCTATAAATAAAGTTAAAGATAATTCTTTCTAATGGGGACATTGTACTAGTGTGACTCTTAATATTCTTACTATTTTCATATTTCAAGGGTCTACAAGAAAGTGTACATCCATATACATTTGTAGCAAGGACAGGTTTTAAAGAAATGTTAGAATCTGATGGTGCTATAGAAAAAGTACTACCTCTGTTACCCAGAGTATGTTATGGTATTAGAGCTGCTCTTGTAAGTATAATAACAAATATATGTAAAGGTCATTGAATATTCTAATATAAATATGCAATGTTGTCCTTCTGGACACTTGGTTCTAGAAGAGGTTCCCAGGGGTCAACCCATAGAGATGCTTAGCATGCTCCCGGGTGGTGTATAAGGGAGGCGGGACATTGACGGTGATCAGGTGGTTAAAGAAACCCTGACCATGGACCCTAGTAGGTAAGATGTTTAGAGAGTACTATGCTCCTTGCAGTGCACTTTAAATATATGCTTTGTAGATCTAGATTTAGAAAAAGATTTAGGTACAATGTAGTTGCTGCATACAGTACGCCCAGAGTGTATGGTCACTCAAACACTCTACACAGTGTAGAGTGTTTCACGGTGTTACACAGAAAATTTTGAGTGTAGACACTCAAAATCACCCACAAATTATCTCTACCCCAAATTGCAAAAATAATTGTATATTCAATTTGTTGTTTGTCACTCTTGCATTACCAACAGCTATAGACTGGTAAAGTCATGTCAATACGAAGAATTTAGAACTTTAAAATTTTTAAGAACAACTTGATATACGGTAATTAAAGAAAAAGACAATATACAGTCCTTAGTTCAAGTAACAAAAAATGGTATACCAGTGTGATGATGTGTTTTGTCCTTATTATTTCATATACATCATATCAATTCGTTTTTTTTAGTCGGCAATACACTAATGTTAACGTTTTCTCTAGACAAGGTGCAGGTGATAAAAATAAATACACAACTGTTTAACCACGCAGTCAGCAGAAAGTAATCGAGGTCAAATATACATTTACATCTTCAATGTACCAAAACCATGAAATAAAAATAGAAGTTTCATTTAAAACACATCATCTGTATGCACTTCAAAAATGTCAATTTTTTTACACCGAATTTGACCCATATTATAATATAAAAATAGATCGATTGGTTTATGTGCCAAGTAAATGTTACCGGTATAACGTCATTAACGATGATTGTTGTTTTTATCATTCTAGTTTCATTATGTTTTCACTGAAATAATATGCGAATTTAGTTTCGTTTGTCCAAAAAATTGACAATAGGCATACACTTAAAATATTTTTCTCCCTACTCTACTCTAGACTAAAGCCACATGTAACATGTACATAAATACACAACTGAACTGTTAAACTGTGTGCTTTGCAAAAGTATAATTCGGGATAAAAGCTTTACATTTAACTTCAGTATTGCTGAAATAAAAAAAAGTAAGTTCTGTTTGAAAAAAATTCTTATTCACATAAAATAGTTTTGAAAATACAATGCTGAACGAAATAGAAATAAGTTAAAATAGGTTTCCAGTCATGCGCAGGATTTGCATAAATTCGTGAAGTGAAAGAAGCTGAACTGTGAATTGTACTAGCACAGCTCACTCTCCTCAGACTTTCAGGATTGCAATAAATCAAATTGTTAACGTTGTTGAAACCACTAAAGACGCTAATTATTTACAATTAATTTTTAAATATAGATAGACATATGGATAAAGACCGACAAGTTATTTCTACATGCGCAAAACAAAAGAAAAATCGTGAAGTTTGAAGATTGAACACATTTTAATTTTGTAGTAATGAGAAAAGCAAGACATTATTTGGTTCTTTGCTTGCAATCAACATCGATACAATATATTTTCTACACCCTGAAAATCCGAAAAACACTGTGTCACACCGTGTTTCACCCGAAAGTAGGTACATCAAGGGGATTAATTTTAAGGTGGTGATAGATAACAACACTCTGAAACACTAATTTTCCGAGAAAATTTCGGTGTAACACCAAGAAATTTCTCTTATTTGAGTGTTTGAATGACCACACACTCTGTGCATACTGTAGGCTAAAGTCTTCATCATTGACAGTCAAAATTAACCAGTTCCATTTGACTAATTGCTGAAGTACTGTTTGCTTGATGTTAACTAATTATTCAGTCAATCAATCAATTCTTCTGGATAAAATCCTAAAAGTAGAAAATGTAGGTCAGATTGCACCTTGCAAAATAAATGGTTTATTTGTTTATTTTGCACCACTTTTAGCCATTTTTCAGGTATGTCCCAAGATCCAGTTTCTATTGGTAGAAAGTTGGAGTAACAGGAGAAAGCACCCAATAAAATGGGCAACTCTTGTCAATTAAGTATAGAGTAGGGTGCTCCTTACCTGAAGTCAGAATAGAGCTTTCACTGCAGCCTATGTAGTTGTTTAATACAGCTAAAATAGAAGACACTACCTTTAAATGTTGTGGGGGTTTTTTGTAGTATTTTTGTGTGTGACATGTAGTCCTGTGCATTAATACAAGTCAATTGTTTTATTAACACTGTTTTACAGGGTAATAAAGATCCAGAAGTATTTAATGCAGGACTTGATGCCATGACACAGCTTAGCACATTAGCAGGACCACATTTAAATTCTCAACTCAAGAATCTCCTTGTGCCTGTGAGTTCATGATTCCTTGATGTGGGATGCCATTAAAACAGTATACATGTTATTAGAGTTTCCGAGGCTTGAAAATAATTTTTAAAACCAAAATGCAGACTTTTTATCTTTAAGAAACTTTTTTTTTATCTGTCCTCTGTTGTCCTTCCATAAGTTTATGAGAACCAAGTTTGGTATTTGATGACCCTTGGAGGGTCCATTACCAAAACTTTATTAAAGAGCAGTGCCCTCCAATTATGTTAGCCTTTATAATAAAAACAGAAAACGCTTTAAATAGCTGGTCATTGTTTATCGTAACAAAAACTAGCTCACAATTAAACTGTATTCTGAACTGTTACCTGAAGAACAGGTGTTACATATATTACATGTCTTACTAAATGTCGATGATTGTGCAGAATATGCAGTTTTGACCCAACATTTATGAAAACATCTTTAACCTATAGACACCTGGTCTGAGCATAATTCATAAAATGTATGTGTTTGTATTAGTTCTGGATACTTACTGGTATATTGTTACATTTAAAGGTTTCTAAAAGGATGATGGACAAAAAGTTTAGAGACAAAATAACTACAGCTTTACAGTCATTAGAACAAAATGGTGGAAAGGTATTATATATTGCTTGAATTTTATTATATTATACAAGTTTAATAAGCACATTAATGTTTTGTGGATTTAAGGTATTCGGACCACAAATGACCACGTGATCATATTTGGTGTCCCGGATGTCCAATGTTTTTCAATGGAGCAGACCTCGGTAACGTTCGGCAAACATCGGAAATACTATTTGAGTAACTAAAATTGTTTGCTGAGAACAGTAAACATTGACTCAAAGTAAAACTATATTCAATTTGTTTCATTAATTAGCAATAAATTATATTAATATGGCTATATTTCTTTGTCGAAAAATAAAATTAAACGAAGACTTCATTTATGGGTCGGATACCTTAAAATTGCTTTTGTTTGTTTGTGCTTTAACACCACTGTCAACAAATTTTTCAGCTATATTATGGTGTCAACATTTTTAATTGGGGAGAACCCTGAAGTTTGCTGGGAATTTTTCAGGATTTTGAGAGCTTAAGTCTGTTTGCACTGTATAAGCATCAACTCAGAAGCAGATGACATTTTATTGTACAGTATAAACAAGTATATTCTTTCAATATTTATAAAAAAAAACAATGATTTAAATTAAAACATTTAAAAAATAATTTTTATTTGCATTACATATTTAAAAAAAGTGGAAGTCTATGGTCATTAGAATGATCTGTAGGACACTTTGGTCCTCTACAAAGTTATGATATTTGTTCTGACTGGAAATCCAAGATGCCTGCACCCTCAGAACTTGATTTAATATAAAAATCTATGAGGGAAAGGTTTAACAAGGTGTCTTTTCTAAAACTGGTTAACCAATTGAAACAAAACTAATCTGCTATATGCATGGTACTCTACTCTACAAAGTTTTTTTTGTTGTGATGAAAAAAAAATCCTAATTGCAGGACCTATTAAACATAGGACACTATGGGAAAATGTTTTAAGATTTTGCAATCTTAGTTGAAGACTTATTGTATGTCAATGTTTTGAAGGTGGCTGATTTTGCAGGTTTTAATTTAAAATAGAAATCTATATAATAAATGTTTTTAAAAAACTTTTAATCTGAAATGATTGAACTTGTTTGAACCAAACAGCAATATTATTACTATAAAGTTTATGTTGATTATGCTAATTAGAAATTGAAAATGTGCAGCCACCACAGCAATAGTACAAAGGTGAAATGTTTTTTTTTTCTTTGCCTGTACGAGTCAGTGAGCCATACAAGCTTCTGAGAGCCTGTGGTCAATGCAAATATAAAGCAACTGAAAACTATCCCGTTAAAATCAGATAAAAATTAAATAGTTGAAAAGCTTTGATTTAACACTTCTTGACCCCCCTTTTAAATCACAAAAAGTTTGAGAAATTCTGATGACATATTACTGAAACTATAAGTTCTTAGTTATTGTGTATGAAAATAACTGTGATTGAATTGGTTGAAAAATCTTCATCTCATATTAAGAGTGAATATGTTTTGCTACTTTTGTCTTTTTTCCTTAATTGAAGGGGCCTTATCAATTCCAACCTTTATTTTGTCCTATGGACCAAATAAATAAAATATAGAGCATAGAAACTAAGCTGTCTACAAACAGTTTGCATCAATGCAGACACCTACCGACTCCCACAGTACTATGACAGAGTATGTTTTAATATATATATTATTTTTTTAACGTCTTTTCAGGAAGCCTTGCCAATAATTAAGTCTAAGGTGCCAACTTATACAACAATATTCATGTGATCTTCCAAAGAAATGGTTTTATCTTGTTTTAAGTGTAAATATAATGTAATAACTGAAAATGCTATATATATTGATGTATTTTTTATTTTAAAGGGTCCTGTATATGAATTCTTTTGCAAAGTATATTGATGCTAATGGTTTTTTCTGCACTTTGATTTTTGTGTGTGTATTATTGTAATTTTTTTAAACATCATGGTACTCTATATGAGATTTTCAAAAAGCTATCTGTACTATACATTTGAAATGTGTAATACAATGCATTCTTCTTTGGATATTTTTTTTTAAAGATGAGGCTATGTTATTTGTGAAGTTGTTCTGAGTGACAAGAAAGAAATGAAAATATATGGTTTTTATGGAATGCTTTCTCTAAATTTGTTAGCTTGAAAGGGGTTTTACCCCATTTTTAGATAAATAAATTGTACAAGAATACTTACATTTTATTAGACACACCTCCTTTGATGTCATATATTACTCCACAGAACATGTACAGTTTGTATATTGATACCTTTTTTCAAAAATGAAAAATTAAAAAAATATTTAATTGTTGATTTTATTCTCATGTTTGAATTTATTTATAAGTATTAACTATGAAAAATAAATTTTCCATCAAGGGATAACAAATTTTCTGTTGGGCACATTTTATATAATCCTCAATGGAGAAAATTTTTTTTGTAGTTAAACCTTAACAATATACAACTGTATCATGGTGTTAGGTTTTTATTGGGGGAGAAAGTTGGAGTAATCAATGAAAACTTACAACCTTTCAAAGGAAAATTAAGCCAGGGTCAAGACGAAAGTACTGAATTGTTTTCATGAAAAAGGGGGGGTCGTCTTATTGGCGCCGTAGTCTTATGGGCGAGTATGTACGGTAATTTTGCACATCTTGAAACGGCAGTTGTACCTGGACGTGAAAATGTTACAGGTAAATCATTACTCGTTTATGAAGGGTAATTAACAGAATTAGCAGGTAAACAAACAGGAGGTTTATTGCAATTATTAGATCATTTAATGCCGACTTTGAAGTATGAATATTCTGACTTTTTCAAACGCTAATCAGATTAAAGGTTAATCATGTAATTCGAAATTAGAAAGGCACACCCCTCCTGCCAAGACAGGTATGATTTGAATACACCGAAGTGTCAGAACACAGGATGTATTTAAGATTTCGAATATCTTATAAAGATGCCAAGGCTGAGGAAACATAAAACTTACACTTTAACTCAAATATACACAACATGTAAAAGTTGGGAAACTGTGTTACGCACACGCACAATAAATGTTACCAGTAATAATAATTATAATAATAACAATAATAATAATTATAAATGTACTAAACGTGAAGTGAAATTTTGATGCGCGAAAAACCGGAGTATTTAAAAAATATTCATTTAACGATCGTTATTTCTTAAATAGTCAACTTCGCAAATATTTTGTATAAAAAAGTTTCGTTCAATAAGTTGCTTAATCTGCTTAAGTTGAAAATATAATACGAATAATTTTGAATTTAATTAATATTTATGGACTTGTTTTCCTATCAAAACTGTGACTTTCTTTCCGTTTACCGTTATTGCTGCTGTGGAAATAGTCTTAGGTCGAAGTCTTTAAATTAGTTAACTACTTGTTACACATTCAAGTCGGTTTTCTTGCTTATATATAGATCAGGAATACGAAACGTAATCTTTCCACAACCTTGTCTTATAATACAACCTTCTGTTATTGACCGTTTCGCGTTATGACTTGACTAGGGGAGTTTTTTACGTCCTACAAGACCGTTTCGCGTTATTATCATACGACGAATTTTAAGGTACTTGGATGTCTAGTATCGCCATCTAGTGATAAGATGGTGACAAGATGGCGGACCTCCATAAGTGCATTTTTTACACGGTAAATTCCATGCAGAAACTTAACCACTGAAAATATAATAAAACATCAAGTGGCAAATGTGTTTCTTTTTAGTTGAAGAATAACATATCAAATTTTCATTTCTTCGCGAAGTTTCCCTTTAAACACCATTAATCAATCAATCATTATTATTAAAAAATTAAATTGTGAATCTGTTATTTCTAGTAAATGTTTAAGCATCTGTACCTACATGTATGTACACTTCTTGGATTTCATTTTTAAGTCTCATGAGAAAAATTCCTTTTTTTTAAAGAACACAAAAGAATAAATTAATTTGATATGTTGGTGTGAAGAACTTAAATCTAATGCTTTTGACTATTTAACAACTCAGAGATATTTGTAGGACTTAACATGAACGCTCAAAAAGGGAATTGTTGTTGAATGGGCAAATAGTGAGGTCATACTTGTGTCATGTTCTTTTATAAAATTGTATATACATGTACATATGAAAAAAATTTGCTGAAAATCTTTTATGATGCACTCGTTAATATTTCATTGGCTGTTCATGTAAACATACAGTATTGTCTTGTGCCATAATCTTGTATAAGTTAATTTGAAATGATCTGTATGTTTTTGTTGTTTTCTTTTTTCTACTACCTTTTGAATCTTATCTGTTAAAATCACTGTTAAAGTATAAAAATTAGTTGATTTGTAAAGAGATATAGAAATAAATAATTAATACTAATGATATTATAAAGTTATCACAGAATGGATCTGGGATTTAGTATTCTGTTTTACCATGTCATCCCCATCTTTTTTTTAGGTATTTTTAGCATCCATCAGGATCTAGTATTAAGAAAAGAAATAATGCCTAAAAGAAATTATTTTCAAATTATGCAGAATTTCAAAAAATTCACTAATGTTAGGAATTTTTGAATGAGTGGTAACAATACATGAATTTTTCTTTCGAAAAAAAAACCAGTTTAATGATAAATTTATAGCAAGCATCGCAGATGCGAGCTATACGGTTACATGCGTGTGTGTAAAAAAAGTCATGTGATCCATATGAACAAATCCATTTCAGATGGTAGCTGAGCTATTCGAAGAAAATATTGTAGACGAACGAAAAAATATATAATTTAAAAGTAGACAAAAATAATTTTGACATCGATAAATTAAAGTGTTTATTTTTTAAATTACTACAAAAATGCCAGACAAATTTTTTTCAATCTGAAACGCTGTATTTGAAATTGAGATTTGTGACGTCACCAACACATTAGATACGACGTCACGTCATCAATGGAATGTAGAGGCACTGTTAGGGGGCTCTGAAGTAACGACATGTACAATGTGCGATGCTCGCATTTAGGCAGCGTGTACATTCATATTAAAATAGTAATAAAGATGGGGTTTTTCTTAAGTATCAATGTGTTTTGTGCTTCATTGATTTCATATGTTTTCATCACTGAATATAGATTGCATGTGTGTCCAACACCTTCAGTTTGTCTTTGGGATCACTAGTGTTAAATCATGATTATGTTTTATGGAATCTTACATAGATGTTATAAAAGAAAATGCAATCAAGCTTATCAGGAGACCACCTGTCTTATAAGAGCATTATTTCAGATCTTAGAAGTAAATGTTTTACTATCAGAGCTTATATTAACAGATCTCAGCACTTAAATTAGAATTTATCAGCAAAATAAGGCTGCAAAGGGTTGTCCATTTCAATTTAGTACAAAAAGAGCACAATAACTTTTACGAAACTTGTGAAATAAAGTGGAGGGTAAGAGTAACCACCCTTTGTTTGTACTAGATTTAGCCCTCTGTTTATATATAGTGTAAGAGGTTATTTTACTTGTAATATAAAGTTGGCATTAGTTAGCACTCTGATTGGTCAGTTAATCCATTGAATATTCATGTGAACAAAGATTTAAGATTGAACCAGTGATGGATTCAGGAATGTAATGAAATCTATTATGGGTTTCATTTGATGAATACTTAAAACAAATAATAATAAATAGTTATGAAAGGGGTCAAATTGTTCTTTTGCCCTTTCAATGGTTGACAAATATGTTATGTTATGTCGTTAAAAATTATTATTGCATTTTGATATTCTAACATTTACTTACTTTATACTTATAAAGGTTTATGAATCTTCAGTTTTGGGTATCGTCTTCTTTAAATTCAACCACTGTTCAGATTTTCCACAACAATCAAGGAGAGACTGGGACATGATTGACCTAAAAATCCCTCATTTGGTACCATTTCATAAACTTTTTGTTGATGTTTCTACATTTCAATTTTTAGTTTTGGGGGTATAATAGGTTAATTTGAGTCAATTTTAAGTTTTTACCATTGTTGTTAAAATATTAAATTTTTTATCAATTAAGGACAGCACATTTGTTACATGCACATGAATTGAGTGACAAAGTATATTAACAATTCTTTGACATGCAGTATTATAACATCCCCTGCAGTTGTTGAAGTGTTTTGTAGTCAGAGCCTCATGTTTTATTTTGTAGAAACTTGCCAGATTTGCTAGTCATAATTTATTTAATTCAGTAGCAGTATTCAAAGCCAGGAATAGGACATTTTTATGTTTATACACATGTACTATATTATCATTTTCATGTTAGTTTAACAAAACCAATGTTTTCTCCTATTTATTTTAGAAAAAATGTCATGGTGTTATTTAATTGTATGCAGAAATGTATTTAATATTATAATCAATATATAAACCTTGTCAGATTTCTGAGATTAGAACATTTTATCAGAAAATGGAATTCAGTTTTATATGAATAATGTTATTTGATTTAATTTTTTTAAACTTTGCCCTTAATTATCAGAAATAAAAGTTGCGGGATTTCAAACAATATTTCCGTTTCAAGTTTTTCTGGAACAATGCTAAAAACTAGAAATGTATATAGAATAAATTACAAAATGATACCTAAGATCATATTTTGTATGAATATTATATTATTTTCTGAGATAAAAGTCTGTTTGTTTGTTTGTTTGTTTAATGGTGTTTAACGCCACTTTCAGCAATCTTACAGCTATATCATGGCGTCCAGTTTTTATTGGGGGAGGAAGCCGGAGTACCCGGAGAAAACCCCCGACCTGCGGTAGGAGATAAAAGTCCCTCCCAAATATAAGACACATGGTCATTTTGAGAAAATTAAAATATAATGTTTTCAATCAAATATAAGTCACTCCTCTGTATCGTCTGCATATGAACTGACCAGAAATTGCTTAAATTTCAGGGAAGGTTGACAAACAAAAATTGTACCTCTAATTGTTTGTCCATTCCTTTGTGATAATCACTTATCAAGAACTAAAATTTCTCCTAAAAAGCTCTCTTATATGTCATACATGTACACAATTTTGCAACTTTGAATAAGGTTTTACAAATCTTATGTATTGTTGATATTTTATTGTTACAAAAATTGTTAAATGCTTTAAGCATTAGTTGAATTGAATAAACATAGTTTCTTGTTTACATCCAGATATTATGCACCCATTTTTTTAACTTGTCAATTGTTTAGTATCTCAGAACTATGCTAGAAGTAATTTCTATGTATTTTGTTGTACAGCTAATACTACAAGTTTTTCAATAAATTTATTAAGATGAGGTGATTGATTTTATTTGACGTAATGATAAAGGTGTTTTATTTTATTTTGAAGTTTTAGCTCAGTATGCTATTCTCACCACATGCCATCCCTCGTCTTTTCACATTTCGATCTTCTTTGCAAAATCACTTGGCCAATTGGAACCAAACTTGGCAGGAATGTTTATTTGGTTTGTTTTTTGGTGCTGTTTAAGTATTCAACATGGCTGTCAGGGCTATTAATGCATTCTGATTGGCCACCACAGTGAAACGTAGGAACCTATGAAAAAAACACATACAGCTTCTTCTCTCAACTATTCCACCCATTCAAACCAAATTATGAAGAAATGAACCTTGGATAGTTATTTTATTTTGAACTTTTGTTTGCCAATTGTGAACTTCAACATGGCTGCAGGGGCCAATAATGTGTTCTGATTTGTTACAATTTCAAAACTTACATTTTCACAAAATGCTTGGCAATTTGGTTTGTAATATTGCAGAAAATGTACCTTAGGTGGTCCTCTAGAAAGTTTTGAATTTGTGTGCTGATCCAATATTCAAGATGGCTGCCACAGTGGAACACAGCTTTACATAGGACCATATGGGAGAAACATATCACCGATGCACTCATAAAAAACTAAATTATGTAGGAATTAAGACAGGATAGTTCTTTCATTATTTAAACTGCTAAGCCAAGAAAAATGTCATATTGTAGAAATGTTTGAGTGTTTAGTGCAGATGCAAAATCAAAGAAGGCCAAATGAAGCTGGAATAGTTCTCTTATAATTTTGATTTTGCTGCTGATTCAAAATGGCTACATACAAGCGTATTCTAAGAAACAGTTTTGCTAAGCATTTACTCTCAAAATCTGCAAGAAAACTCGCATATAATAACAGGTATTTTTGGTAAGTCTGGGAGAGTTATTATAATTTTAATTATTAAAGTGTGAGTAAGCATATTATATAGCTATTAGACTTAGGGAATATTGTTTTTCTTGCTGTTTTCAGTGCAGATAATTGTATTCATAATAATTACCAAACTCTTAAAATTGCAGGACTAAAACAATTTAATGTTTTTTTTGTAAAAAGAGGTAATTTAGACAATGCCACAAACAGATAAAAAGTCTTTGATTTTGTGGAAACCTTACACAGTACTACGTAAAGTACAGTTGATTTCTATTTATCCATAAATTGATGACAAAGTTGGGGAGAATTTGTGAATGTGATAATCATTGGTGCCATTACACTGTTTTATATCTGAACTGTTTTGTGTTTTAATAAAAATTGTAAAATCAAGCAGGATGCATTCCACAAAGTGAAATTTAAATATAAGCAAGATAAGTCAACTGAAACAAAAAATCTCTTCAATCTAAAGGCGAAAGAATTTAGACAAGAATTGAATTATAGCTTTGAATTACATCAAGTCAAATGTGCAAATGAATTAATTGTCGAAGACAAATCCAAAAGATTTCTGGAAAACTGTAAATAAATATTCTAAAAATAAAAAATTGAATGCAGACATCCCGATTGATACATTTTTTGAGTTTTTTTTTAAACAATTGAATACATACGATGGCGACGAGGATGAATATGATGTTAATGTAGATTCTGTATGTGATAATCCTATTTTAAATGGCGAAATTACAGAAAGTGAGATATTTGATGCAATAGAAGACTTCAAATCACAAATCACTAGGTATCGATAACATTGTGAAGGAATATTTAAAAAAAACTCTCCACCTGCTTTGATATCGGCCCTTTTGTAGATTATCACATGCTGTTTTCAATACAGGTATTATTCCTGAAAGCTGGACACTTGGTATAATAAAACCTATATATATAAATAAGTGGGATGTATTGGATCCTGATAATTACAGAGCAATAATGTCAATAAGCTGCCTAGGTAAATGGTTTACTTCGATTCTAAACACCCCAGACTTGCTTTTTTTGCAAAAAAGTAGAATTGATTTCAACTAATCAATCTGGTTTCCGAAAGGGTCACTCCAGTTTAGACAATATTTTTGTACTGCACGCTCTTAAATCTTTATACAGCTCATTCGGGAAGAAATTGTACTGCACTTTCGTAGACTTCAAGAAAGCATTTGATATGGTTTGGAGAGTTGGTTTGTGGAAAAAATTGCAGTATAGTGGAATAAAGGGCAAATGTTTCGGTGTTATCATTAAGTATGATGGTATTAAGTCATGTGTGCAATTCAATAATGACAAATCAGACTTTTTCCCATGTCTTTCCGGTGTGAGGCAGGGAGAGAACTTATCGCCATTTTTTTTAGTCTTTCTTAACGATATGGAGAATTTTTTCGACAATTCGAATGTCTCACCTTTACAATTTGTATATGAAAAATGTCAGAATGAATTGCTTGTATATATAAAATTGTTTACTTTACTCTATGCTGATGATACAGTGATATTAGCTGAATCAGAAGAGCAAATGCAGATAGCTCTGGATATTTTTCAGACATATTGTAAGATATGGAGATTGGAAATTAATGCAAACAAAACGAATGTTATGGTTTTTAGTATACGTAAAATTTCAAACTAAGTTTCAATTTAAATTAAATGGTGAAATTTTGGAAATTGTAGATTCTTACTCATATTTTTGAACTTTTTTGAAATATAATGGAAATTTTGCGGACACAAAAAAAGAATTTAATCGATCAGGCACAAAAGTCTCCGTTTTCCTTATACAAACACTTCAGGAATAAAGCTATTTCAGTTGATATCCAGCTAAACTCTTCGAGTTTGTCATTGAACCTATTCTGTTATATGGATGTGAAATTTGGGTCTATGAAAATTTAAAACAAATTGAACAAATACACTTAAAATTTTGTAAACGTATTCTACAAGTAAGAACAGCCACATCAAATTTTATGGTTTATGGTGAACTTGGTAGATTTTGTCTTGAAATCAAAGTGAAAACAAGAATGGTATCATTTTGGGGCAGATTAATATGCCAAAATAAACTGAGTAGTTCAATTTTTAAATTATTAGCGGCATTGAAAAACAAATATGCGCATTCTTTCAAGTGGCTGAATTTAATCAAAACTATATTTAATGATTCGGGTCTTAACTATGTTTTTGCCAACCCAAATTTTTACGACTCAAGTCAACTTTAACTCAATCATTAAGAGATCAGTTTATTCAAAAATAGTAAAGTGATATAGAATGTTCTTCGCGTGGTCAATTTTATTCTAGTTTCAAAAATATTTTTATTTTGAGGATTATCTGATTAAACTTTCGGAAAATAACAGAACCTGGATAGCAAAGCTAAGGACGTCTAATTTAAAGATCCCAATTGAAACCGGTGGATGGTATAGAATTCCAAAGGAAGAACGTCTATGTAATTTATGCAAAAATTCTGTTGGAGACGAATTACACTCTCTTTTTAAATGTCAATCCAAAGAGTTGTTAAAGTTAGGAAAAATGTGTTTACCTAAGTACTATTTATCTTATCCTAATATACAAAAATTGGAAGGTTTGTTAACCTACTGCAATGTCAACTTGTACAATAAGATAACTGTTTTTATTAAAAAAAAACTCAATTATCTTTTGTAATATATTGTTTATTGTATGAACGAACTGTATTGTCATTCTAACTTGTTTAACCTGTTCATTTCGCCATGTTTGTATATTGCAGTATATGTGGACCTCATGTAACACATATAATGTGTCTGAGCGTTATCAAATAAATTGAAATTGAAATTGTTACCAGTAGATACTAGTACTCTTATCAATACCAAGGGTTCGTATTCTAAGGATTGCTGAAGGATGTTGGTATATGCTCATGACTTGATTAATAGAACATACAAAAATGTCAAAGTAATATACATACATAGTTGTTTCCTTAGTTCTAGACTTATCCTTTTTACTGCCTTGATCTGACATATTTACTGATTTTTGCCGGTTATTAACATTCTTGAATAATGGTTTATAACTTCTCATCCTTTAGGATGCCCTTGAGTTTACAAAACTGCAAGTTAGTTACTGTTTGGGGAATGCTTGTTAGGATTTTGTGTTTGTGCTTGTCCCTGGCCTCGAATCAAGATGGCAGTCTTTACTAAAGATATAAAATCCTATAAATAGCCTTTTTCCGATTTTTTATTAGGCAAATAAGTTTAAAGTTGTGCCAGTGAGGTTTTGCAAATGTTTATGGTTTTTAAGGAATTATACTGCTGAAATCCAAATGATACTTTTTATAGAATATATTTCTGATAACATTTGGCCGATTTAAAATGCACATTTGATCGCAGAGAAGTGATTTAAAATTAAAAATCTTCGTCCTACAGGAGCACCAGTTGTCAAGGTTATTGGTGGTTTACTTCTGATCAACAATTTTGATCGCTTTGTGAACATTGAGTTCAAGCGTTATTTTTAACAATGTGTGGTCGACTCAACCATAATCAACAAAGAATGAAAGTTTTTCCCGCATCCGGTTTCCACGATTACTCCCTCAATAGAAACTAGAATCTAAATCTTTAAAAAGGTGTTGAAAGCTGCAACTAACCCCATTCAAACAAAGAAATAAACCCCGCCCTTTATTCAATATGACCACCGTTACTTAAAATAGAAAATAAAAAAAGCAGCTTACTGTTCCAGTTTGTGTTCATTAATTTTTATGACAAATGACATCCTCACTTGTGCGCGGACACAGAAGCTTGTGAAGAAGATCAAATGGATGTTTTTACCCAATTGCTGAATATACATGTTTATTTCAACAAAACACCCATCTATCAAAATATACTGCATAGATTTCAAATAATCTGTATGTCATTTTCGTATATAGTGCGTCTTGTTACCAAAAAATGTTTTTAAAACATTCTTGTTGTCTGCTAAACTAGACCAAAACTTATTCATCACTTAGACATACAGTTCATTTTAACGACAGAACGGCAAACTGTGCCATTGGATACATTTTGAGCAACAATGACTGTAAGGGTGGTAAGTTGGGTTATCAATCTAGACACAACACAAGAAAAGCAAAATAATTTTGTTTTAATATAGGGTTATTGCATAAATATTGGAGAATAATATCCTGAGTAGAATTGTATATTGTATGAGCTTGCGAGTGCAATATATTTTCTACAAAGAATAATTTTCCACAATATTCATGTCATAATCCTTTTATTGTATAGCATAGCATTAATTTGGGTGAAAAGTGCAATTTTGGTATCGACATCGTCCTTGAATTTTAAGGTATATTTGCACTCGTGCAATATATAAATTTATTAAACCCTTGATAATTCCAAAATCAACATCCCAGCTCATGCCTTTGCAACGTCTTGAAACATTAAGGCTTCAAAAGACTGTGTAACCAAAACCTACAAATTCAATTTGCGTCACTCTTCAACAAACTAATGAAAATATTGACTGACTGTTCACCCGGTTATTTATAACAGACTCAGTACTCAATCTAAGATCTGTATTACTAGGGGCCTGCTTCCCCTTCACCTGACGACTAGCATGAATCTGTCGATTATGTTAAAAATAAAGTATATTTATACCTTCCAAAAACTACCACAAATCGACTTCCTATTAAGAAAACCCACTTCATTCACAAGACTTTAATACTGTGGACAGTGGACGTGTAGACTGCATGGTTTTCACTAGAATATGTCGCTGATAATAATTTGTTTCTTTTGGTTATCTGGTGTTTATTTACGTACAGTAAGTGCACTCGGTGGCCTGGTTAAGTTAGTTAATCTACTAATAATCACGTGGTCTGTCAATACTGAGATTGCGGGTTCGAGTCGGAGTCTCACTGCGGGCAGGGTGCGCGCCTCGACTCTATTCTTAACTGACAATGACTGCCAGTTTTCCTACCGAAGGTCTGGTTTTTTTCTCCGCCAATGATAACTGGACGCCATGATATGGCTGAATTATCACTATTTTGCAGTTTTTTTTCCTTTGATCGTTGTGTGCGATATTATTCCATCTCACTCTACAAGCGTCTCAGCTCAGCTCGATGTCAAGACGTTGTTAAGTAAACACTGTCACAATGTTACAAAACAGCGATAAACAGATTATTTACGTTTTATGAAACTCGATGCATTTTCTCGTCATCTCATCTCAGGGCTGGACGAGAAAATACACATCTCAAATTATACGTCTCGTTTAAAAAAACGTAAATAAACTATAAATATTGCTGAAAGATGCATGCATACAGCATATGACTTCGATGCCTTCAACCTCATTACCATTACTGTGCTGAATGAAAATATGATTTCACACATGGTACGCCCCACGACCCTGAAATACCTTTATTTGATGCACAAAAACGTAAAATTATGTAATTTTATTTTAAAAACAATAACAAAAACCTACAAACGAGATTTTAAAAATAATGTAATATAACATACAACTGATAATTTCAGCTAGAACTTTGGACCATATCTGGTATTGATTAACACTTACAAAGTTTGTATACAATATTTTTATTAATTAAAATAATAACAATTGAGAGATTTTAATAAATGTACTTAATGTACTGTGTAAAATACAGTAATTACAACAGATCATTTCTCCCGGAAGTGCGCGTCGTCGGTATTTATGGTCTTCAGGTAACAAACAAGTCTGGAAACCTTCAACAAAAAATTAAAGTTTACTAATCCAAACTTTATAACTCTAGCTTCAGATTGAAAAGTATCAATTTTTCCCATTTCTACTGGACGAAATTGCTCCTAATCCATCATATTTCACAATAATTATGTTTAATTTAACATTCTAATTAGCCCGATAAGCTGACAAAATTTTAAATTTTAAACGTCATTTAAACAACCGCTGAAATATTGAAAACGCAAGACATCATGTCTTCCTTATATTAAATTCGAATAAAAGGTTCTCACTCGCGCCATATAATACACCCTGTTATGAATGAGAAACGGAAACAGTTGATGACCACACTTAGAATTAACACAGAGAGTACAAGTATGTGTCATAAATAAAGATCACTAGGAAATATTACTCGTATATTAGGGAGTAAATTCAAAAACTAAAAAATGATGTAATTCTTGTATAAAATGATAAATCCCCAATGCGAACCTTTATTTGTTATACTTATAACTGGTAAATACACGAACATTCCGAAGTGTTTAAACATAAATTGATATACGTCACAATATGTTTTAATTTGTGGTAAGATGTACTGTTGACGCAATTACTAGTGCCGTAAAAACAAACAGAAAGACTGGTCTTAAAGATCAATTTCATTTGTTGTATATTTCCTAATAAATTACAAACTTAATTTTAAAAGAGGAATAATTCATTTTTCTGAACACAACTATTGAATGTGTGATGTGTGATTTTCTTAACTCTGAAATATATATCATGAATTATTATCATTCAAGCCAATAGAGCCTTGCATGTTATGTAAAAGTAAGTTTAGTTAACAAATCCATACTATAATAAAAACAAACAAAAATGAATAAATAAATAAATAAATAGTTAGTTTGAAACTTCTTAAAGAATACTGTGTTAGTAAATTCGTAAAATGTCACTTGACAAACAGTGTCGAAGTATTTACGGGCGTGAATCCTTTGAGGTTCCTGTCTATTCCTTGCAGTTTTCGGTCGACGGCTACTCAAGTCCATTACACGTTATGGATGCGTGGCAACTGCACGTGGGCAACTGCCACTATTTGATGCATTGTAAGCAAGCAAAGCATGAAAATACAGCTGCAAAATCTTTGACATTTTCATTACCTACTGATGGATTTTGGCTCTGAAAAAGATATAATAATAATAATAATAATAATAATAATAATAATAATAATAATAATAATAATAATAATAAACTTTCAAATTCATAAATTCATTCTGAATCTAAAAACATATGTTTGTTTTTGAAGTATTGTGTACACTTAAAAAGAAGGCGTGTGTATTTGTTTACTGGCTATTACGTACAACTCTTTATTTTACCTTTAAACTTCTAGTAATCAAAATATTATCGACATTAAGTTATTTAACTTTATTTACAGTGTGGGAGGTTTCTATTAAAAGTTAAACAGCTTATATTGATTTATGAACTCAAGTTTATTGGTTTTATTGTATACAACGTTTCATTCAAGGCACATAACAACATATGCTAAAATTAGATGCATCGATGTTTCCCTTTTTTGCATTTAGTTATAATTGTTATACGTTTAAAATTTGATTAATTATCGCCGCCGAACTTTCCATAATACCACCTTAGGCCAAGACAACGACCTTTACAGGTTTATAGGCTCTACCATTGTCGATGTCGATAAGTACGGAGGCGGGGGTGTTATACATTTGAAAGTTAATCTTTTTGTTTGCGTTTCAATTAGAAAACTTGTAAGCTCCTAATCCGAAGGACAATTTGACATTTAACAGTCGAAATTTCTCTACTACAGAGACATCGTGGCCATTCCTTTAACACGACAACGAAACGTTAGTTACGTAACTGAAAGGTCTGACATCCGGAAATGCAAGTATATGCACTTGATTGAGAGGAAAGTTCAGCACTTTTAAATGTCATGAAGAAGATTCACGAAGAGTACATAAATTACCAAGAAAAGAGTATTCGTACAATTCTTCAGGAAGCCCAAATATTTTTCGCGGTCACAAGGTTCAAAGTTTTATCAAGTAGGCCGAATCTGTTTCATATTTTTATCATAAGGTTACGTTTCCTAATTATAATGTTTTTTATATTCTTAGTTTTTTGTGGCAGTATTTTTTTTTCTTTTCAGATAGTTCAAGAAGAAACACGATTTCAGTATTCTAAACTTTTGTCCACTGTTTTTATACTGGTTTGTTCTAACCAAATATGATGTTTTTTTTTCAGCTCAGATACGTTTGCCGTTATATAAATTACTATACTTGTTACTTCATTTTCCGGATTTCCCGATTCGTCATGTTATTTATCGGGAATTAAAAAAATGAAATGTTTCAGATAATATATTTGACGGGTTTTGATGCACTACAATCGCTAATTAAAGTTTGGTTCACACATTTTAGTAAATGTAAGTAATACATATTTTTTGTATATAGAAAAAACAGGACAAATACTTTATTAGAGTCTCACCTCAAATGTATCATAATAAAAACATTATACAAAAAAGTATAAAAACATCATTATATACAATAGAGCAACTCTAAAAAGAGTTATAGGAGACTTTTCAACAAAATTAAAATAGTATACATATACGGAGTAATATTTTCATACAATCTTCTGCTGTAATTAAAATATTTTAATAGAAATAGGAGTATTAGGAATATCAAATAGGCACATTTATCGGAAGGATATATGTTACATATTATTTAAAAAGCGTAATTTAATAGTACATGTAATTGCTAGGAATAGAGGATACATTTATATAACATACATATTGCTGTTGTTTTCCGAAAGAAATATACAAAATTTAGTTTCTGCATGGCATTGCAAAATAAAAATAATTTATTTTAATTGCCCTAACTTATTTATTTTATTTTACAAGCTAAAAAACAAGACATGAAAAGAACAAGAGAGCATCTTTAGATTTCTGATGATTGTGCAACTAATTGGATATTTTCTGACAATGTTTATATATTTCATATACATAATACTCTGGGTATGTTTACGTGACAAGCGCTCGACGACGTTATATCTTTAATTGCCGAAATATTACATTTTAAGCTTGTAGATGTACTATTTGGTCAAGTGATGTCTATAATTTATACATTTTTATACTTGTAGGTAATATAATTGTATTGTTCTCCTCCTAACTACATAGAGAAACCCATGTGACAAATAAGTTAAAGTTACTTTCTTTTAAAAGTATTCATAAATTATTGTTTAGTGTTATTTGTTATATTCCTATCGTTTGGCCAGAACACACTTTTAAAAGGTTTTAATATTGTAAATAACGTAATCCTAGAGTAGTGTATTTTTAAAATCGTTTGTATATTTTTTATTAGTAGTAGTAATATGTTCGTCTCTTCTTTCGAATTGGCTTACCACCCATATAGACTGAGTGAAACTTCAGACTTTTATTCCGTTTTCGAGTTAACTAATTTGATTTGTAATTTTGATGTACCGGTACTTGAAGTTTTTTTTAAATTTATATTTTTATGCAAAAATAGATATATTTTTCGTTAAATAAATTTTTATACATTTTTGTAAATATTTAAAAATAAAACACACATTGTTTTTACAAGCTTTCATCGTATTTGTTATTGCGAGAAATAATGCCATCTCGCTACTAGATCTATTCTGGAAATTGTTCATTTCTTAAACATTTTGGTAACTGATTCATTACATTGATTTCAAACTAACAAATAGCATTTCTTTATTTCTTCCTTCTGAAGTTCTTGCTTTCTTAATACATATTTTTTTAACAGATATACTGAATGTGTGTCAAGGAATCTAAGAATTTCTTATCCGTCTCTATTTTCTTGTACCAGAAATTCGTATGTTCTTTCAAACAAATCTGTTAACATTTTATATATATATAGAGAGATTTTATAAATTAAATCACTATTTATCTCAGAAACTCAGTATTTACCTAATTTAGTGCCAGATTCGCTTCTTTTGGATCGCAGGAGTCTGAGCAGATGATTTTGATGACGAAGTTTGTGATGTTGTCCTTCTGGATGAAGAGCACGTAAACCTCTTTCAAAACACGACGACGCACAAAAAATGTCTATAAAGCAGCATGCAAAAGTGTTACTTAATTCACGTCGTCCGTGAAATCTGGTTGTACCTTCTCTGGCCATAGTCAATAGTACTGTAAGCAATATAATTCCTTGTCTAATTTTCATATCAGTTCTTCGCGTAATGTTAATTTGAAATTATCGTTAAAACAATTTTGTAATAAACCAAATATTCCTGGAAAAATGCTCGCAACTGTTGTATTGTATACAAAATGGGAATTTATTTTAAATATAGAAATGATTTGGCCCAGTGTTTATATACATACGTTATCTGATGTGTAGGTGTACCCAAAATTGTTCTATATTATGTTTGAAGGAATGAGATTCTTGATATGAATTTTATCGATTTACAATATTTGCTAGCGCACTGCTACCAGCACAGGAAATGCCACTTCCGGGTAAAAAATATTTTAATTCGACCTGTCCAAAATTTAAAAAGGAAATAAAACAAAGTAAACAAAACGTAGAGAAAAATATGTACCAGTTCGATAAAAGAGGATATAACATGAGTTTAACCTTGCGACAATTTATTGTTTTATTAAAGTCTTTTCTCAATTATTGTCAAACTCATTCATCTTGTGCATTTATTTTTATTGTTATTTATTTTTTTATTTACAGATAACAAGACGATTCTTTGCGAAAAAATGCGGAAACTGGTCGTTTCCTAGTTGTTTCGAGGTTTTTCTTTCGAATGGATTTTTGAATCGTCTTTTTGACAGTGTTCTTGATGTTCGGTATTTTGTTATGACCTTAATCTAAAATGAATGGTTTAACACGAAATCCTAATAGGCTCACAAATACAAAAATAACTATCTCTTTAAAAGATAACTGTCTCGTAATGCGAGATTATAGCTCGTATTAACGAGATAATTATCCATCTCCAACTAAGTGCGACTTCACGTGACTTATTACCGTCCAATGACGGACAGTCTTCTGAGAAAATCACAATCTGTTACGTGGCTCACTAAATCTATAAATAGTTCTGTCATATCATATGTTTACGTCAGGACCGCACTAGTATGTATACTGAAATTTCGATATATTCTTTTGCTTGAATCGGGATTGTAATCAGTATTTTTGTGTATTAATGTTACGTTCCACATAATGACTTATTTCATTCAGTGCATTGGTCAGTGAACAAGTAAACATTGTACCAAAATCTCCCTACTTTTTAAAGCTGTTTGGGCAAAAATGATATTTTCTATATCTTTAATTTCATTCTGATATTGATGCAAATGGAACAACACATATTTTAACCGCTCATTTTAAACATTTGTTCAGGGAGTCAATTTTTGTTTAATTATTGGACGGCAGAGGATTCTCGGACTAATATTAAACAATGAAATCCATTTATGATAGAAATAAAAAAAATATAGATAAAAGTAGATAAAGATAAAATATTTCTCTAACTTTCTTGATAGTTAAATTATGGAAATTTAATTATAATTCCATAATTTAACTATCTCGATTGGAGAAATCCGACAATCCACTCGTACCAATGTAAGATACTATATATATAAACTTTGTCTTGTAATAATAAACTAAAACACGTGACTATTCGCGAGTTTGTAGTTTTTTAAGGTATTAGTCAAGTCCAACAAATTTTTTTTGGTTTTATTCATGTATTCAATTTTTTTAAATAAACACCCGACAAATGGGTTTTTACATTGTCACAAATTATTGAAAAGCTACTATTTATATGTATATGAGCACATCATATATATTATGACATAGTTGAAAGAAATCAATTATTAACCTTTACAAACCACAGAAACAAAACAAAACTTTCAAATTAGCTCGAATTATAAACACATATTTGCACATGGAAGCTGCAAATTTACCATTATCTTACGAATTTCATGAAATCGATATATTAACAAACAGCTTTCCCGACAAAACATTTTTGTGTAAAATCATTAATAACATATAGTTTAACTTGTGATTGTCGGCAATTTGGGAATCGGCTAACTGGACTCGGCGAAATGGGATTCGGCAATTTAGGAATCGGCAATCCAGGATGATACCGGATAGTCAATTATGAATCTGCCAAACCATTATGGCTTTGCTCGGTCCATTAACAATTTTTGTAACCGTTTGTTTAAACAACAAAAAATCATTTATTAGGACAATACTCATTTCGTAGTAACGAGTTATTATCCAGTAACTTGTGCTCGGTCCATTATTACTTTTTGATCAATTGTGAATTCAAAATAGCAGATGTAATGTTTACAAGTTGAAATCGGATACAATTGTTATTTTTAGATTTAGAGTGATAAAATGGCCGCCATTACAGAATTGTGTCTTTCGCGTTAATTTTTTCCATCAAAATGTTCAGGATAGTCAACTGTGTCAGTGTACCAATTTCCATTAAAATCAATATAGCCATCCCAGAGATATGAAAAATATACTTTAACTTTTAACGGCGGACATTTTGCAAATGATGGACATCTTAAAAATTAAAAAAAATTGATTGCACAACATCAGGTCAGCTCCAACGTATAAAGTTTCGTGTTGATAAAGATTGACAGAAAAAGAAACAACGGGAAGACAAAAAACGAAAAAAAAAAAAGTCTTCCAAACTTTATAATGGCGACCCAAAAATGACATTAATTATCTAAGTTTGGGTAACTTTTAAGATATTTGTGTATTGTATCTTCTTCTATTAGATTAATAAATTATTTGAAAATAGTTTTTTTTACAACAAACTGTTTATATATATATTCTCTGTCTAATTATAACGGATAAATGTAAGGGCAGCTATTAAAGACCTTGGATATATAGTCTGTCCAATTTGAACAAAACCATTTATACTTTGTAAAAAAAGGTTACGCTATGAATAAGTCAACTATCTACATCAATAATTTGATCATCTGTCTTATAAATACCAAAAATTTAAAGCAAGACACTGTTCCAAGATATATAGACGAAATACCTCTTGATATGGGTTATTAGCACCGAGTGTCAAGTTATGGACAGTTTACTTGTGATCTATGCAAAACTAAAGTATATGAAAAGCAGTAATAAAACATAAATGCCTATCTTTTTCCATGACTTAATAGTATTATACAATTAAATTAAAATTAAATCTTTCACTTGCTCCCCCTTTTTGTTATGGTCGATGCGTTTGAACTTATCTTGCTCAATAATTTTGAAACAATATCCAAAAAATATTGTTTAGACAAGACTTAATAATAATGATAAGTAAACAAACCACTAACGAATCTCGTTATTACGAAGCTATCTCATTATTACAAGAAAGTTATCTTGTAATATTTATTTATTACTACAAAGTATCATTGTAATTACGTAATATTTATCTGGTTTTTTCGCGACAAAACTAGTTAATATTGCGAAAAGTATTGTCCTCAAAATGTGTTTAAAAATTTGAAAAAACAAAAACAAAAAAAAGTTATATAGTAATAACGAAATAATCATCTCGTTATTACGAGTTATTATCTCATAACCAAGAGATAATGGTGTTATATTTGTTGACTATTTTGTAGTTTAACGTGTTATAAACTTTTCAGTTGATTTTTTTCCGCTACCTTTTATTTAATGTAGGAAAAAGGGCACGGGAAACAGTCACGACAGTTTATTTTAAAAAAGGCTTAGAGTTTATTTTTTAATTTCAAAATACAAGTAACTTGCAAAAGTTGTACTTTGATACCGTGACACATTGTATTTTATTTAATGAAAAGTAAGTTTCTTTTTTTTCAGTTGTGGAAAAAGGTATATTTACCTTTTAAGCTATGACTGAGCTCTTTTTATGTTTGTACAGTTTCAGATTAAAAAAAACTTGCAAAGCGAGAATTGGATACAAGTTTTGTTAATAGTGTAGAATGTATTTTTGAAGAACATTTATTTTTAATTGACATATGTCATAGTTTTTATTACTATTAATGAAATAGAAGAATTAGATTTATTTTGTCAGCAAAATTTTTTAATTGTAAAAAAATCAAAATTCATTTTTACATTTAATGCAAGTTTTGTTTTAATTGCATGACTTGGTGATCTGTTTTTTCTAAATTGTGTTATATGAATTTGAATAAAAAGGTATTTAATTGTCAAGAGTATAATACATAATTATGTTTTCATATTATGATATATATGTGACTTTTTTTCCTGTGACTTTTTTCTTTACTTTTTTCTCGTGACTTACTTTCCTATCCTAACTGTGACTTTCTCTAACCCCAGCTTCCTCCAAGCTGCAATAAAAACTCGATATAGCTGAAAAATTGCTAAGTAGCGTTAAACACAATTCACACAAATGGAAAAAAACGCCCATTGTTTAATGTGACTGGTCCAAGTAAGTATTTTTTTTGTCCGCGTGTTTATTAATGTACTATTTTATTTGCCATTTTTTTGGGGTCAATTTTCACTTACGACTTTGGTCAAAGGTGAAGCCGGAACAGCTACAAGTTCTGGACATGTGTTTTTCTCCTAATTAATTTTAGATTTTGTAATCAAACTGACTTATGCGTGTTTCTACGCAAAAGACAAGGGCGTAAAGATGAAGCGATGTTGATGTTATTGCAGCCAATTTTGGAATGAAATAAAACATACAATGACAAGATAATAAATTAACACAAGAATCATAATTGTGAAGTAAACAAAAATCAAACAAAAACAAACATATAAGTAAACAAACCTAACGATTGTGCTTCTAAACAATTCTATAAAAATCTTTAAATTTGCATCTGAGTTTTTTTTTTATTTTGGCACTAGATTGGTTTTGAATCGATAGGTACAGCAGTTCATATGCACCCGCTCCAAAGATAAGCGGGAACACAGCAACTATATGGCAGCTTTCATACATATGCTAGTTTGTTAACAAAAACAAGTTGCTATGGAGATGTCCTGCTCTGCTGATAAAACTAATCTGTTTAGTATCCGACACACTATAAATAAAACATTAATATAGATTAAATATCCATCCAAAGTCTTGCAACTCCCAATTGGCACAAAAGATTATTCAAATTTACAATCTCTAATCAAAAGCATTGCGTGGGTGTTAAGTGATTTGTCAGAAAACTGGGACGGAGAGTGTGATTTAATAGCATAATGACGTCAACTATAAACTGACGTATTAACGAGACTAAAAATGTGTTAAAATTGATAACCGTTTAAAACTTATTGTGATTGATTTTATTTAATTTATCTTCATATTAAAATCCTACAAAATTAAAATTTGATAAAGGACAAGTGCGCAGTATAATTGAAACATTGTAGGTTCATTCTGAGTTCGTAAAAAAATTTAATTAATGAATTAAAAATAGTAAATCTGCAAGGTACGTAGAGAATTATTAAAGCATCGAAATAAACCGGCATTTTTAACTTTTTATATAAAATTTTCCTTTGGTGCATTTTAAACTAATTTTCAGGATAAAAAGTGAAACAGTTAACTGTTTCCCTACTTCTCGATTTGATCTGTTGCATGCCAGACATTGACGCATAGTTCCGTAAGTTAATAGTTAACTGTTTCCACACACCTGGATTTGAACTGTTGCATACCAGACATTGTGCACAGTTCTGTAAGAGAACAGTTAACTGTTTCCCTACTTCTGGATTTGAACTTGAATTAGGAACTGTTGCACTCGGCATTCAGCCTTGGGCAACAGTTATCAAGTCTTTGCATGCACCTCGGAGCAATAATTCAAGTGTAAATTAAAAAAAATAGTTTCGCTTAATTTTCACAGTATTTTTCTCATTTTGTTCTAGCGTTCACTCTGGATGACAGAATGGCTGCTTCCGAAAAAGACAAATACGAATAATAAAGCTTTATTTTGATTCTGTGTAATGTATCACATATAACACAAGCCCTATGGAGCTGTTTACCGATTAAAACGTTCACTCTTGAGAGGTCTTTTATACACGGCACCAATGCAGCACACGGCATTATTATAACTCTGGCTAGAATTCTTTCGTTTTAGAAAAGGTAATGTGCTAATTTAAATTCGTAGAACAAATTAAAAAAAATAGTTGTAAGACCTTTCAGTAAAATGGTGAATACTGGTAAAGTAAATCAGTCAGTTCAGTGCTCCATACAAGGGCCGTAAATTCAATGCACAGAAGATAAGACAGAGATATTTTAACAAATACAACACTATTTGCTTCACCTGTTGCACCTGTTGACACACATTCATATTTGTTTTTATGAAAGGAGAAAATATTAAATTTTATTTAGTTGCTAAATTGCTCATCAAAATGCAATAATTTGTCTTGTCTAAATACAATTTACGGCTCTGCCATACATTTTGCAAAAGAAACCCTATATTTTCTATAGATTTCGTGATCAGTAAGCACTACACAAGGACGATATTGTACAGTAATCGTCTTTTAACTAGGACAACTTAATGATTTATGGGTGAGATGAGTGCGCCACACTCAACCACAGTATTTACATAAGTTGAATAACTAAATAAAATGTCACTATGATACCAACGTTATAATTAACTATGCTCATATCGTCTCATTGAGACCAATCAGTGGGGCTCAAACCGAGTATTGACGAATTTTTTTGTATTTGTTCACAGATTATGATTTCCTGCTCAACCATTCATTTTCGATGAAGGTAACAACAATATACAGAACACCAAAGAAATTGTAAAAAATCGAAGTCCAAGAAACCTGCAAACTTTAGAACCATTAACTGTAAATAAAGCAACTACAGTAATGGCCCTGGCTTGTTATTGGCATTTCAAAAGAAATGTGAGTTAAACCAGGTATGATACCATGCCAAACCTCCCGTTTCCATGCCAATAAGAAAATCTAGCATAATTATAAACCTAGCTTAATTTGCCTTTTAGTTCTTTAGTACAAAAACGTATTATTGTAACGTTAGACTACATGGTGGAAGCGAAGGCTTTGTGTAAGATTTCTTAAGACGGGAATTTAGTTTCTTGAGAGGCAATGTGGTATAAAGAGTTAAACATCAAAGGTTTAACATATAACATTTTAGATATCGATTTTGATTTTAAATTGTCGAAAAGTTCTTAAGACAGTATTTTTGCTGTCCATCTTTCACTGCAGACAATAAGGATTTGTATGCAATTTTGGAATACAATACAAGTATGGCAAGTCTTCAGACTCTTTGACGTTATGAATATTCAAAGAAGCCATGCATGACTCATTGTTAGCCAGGATTTCATCTTTTGTCAAATGTCGTACGTTTGTATGTGGAATTACCAGACTTATCCTTATGCTTATCTCTTTAATGAGGCATTCATAGTAATGTGACTTACATATAAACACAATGTTGTTAGAAGCCTTGTCTGCAGAGACAACACATATTGTCATGCGAGGTTTTACCAGCGGTCCTATTGTTCTTACCCAATTAAACAGTGCATCTAGTTCTTGGTCTTTTTCCCTTTCTCTCTTAATCCACTCCTTAACATATTCTACGATAATAAAAATTTTGAAATTTAACTTCTAGTCTACTATTTCAGGTTCTCTGAATTTTGCACCACGAGAAATGTTTCTGATTTTCTCCTGGTCAATGATACAAAATATAGGAAAACATTACGCGATAAATGCATCTATGGCGCTAATAATTGCTGACTGCTATGTTTTTTTAATAATTTGTATATTATAACTATATGATAGCCGAGTATTATGACATTTACAGGGTTTAAGTTGTCCATGAGTTCACTAGCACATGTGATGCGATATTTTATAATACTGGTATCGCACTACGACCCAAATTAGGGTCATACAGTATTTGGAATCGACAACTAATTTAATAAATTTAATATTTAAAACAAAAACTCTCTTTGTAAATAAACATAAAAAGCATTACAAATGAGTTTTGAAAAGTTCAGCGAATAAAAATTCTTTGGAAAACTGATGAATCAGAATGAAAGTCGTGTTCACAAGTTAAGAGAAACAAGACCATTATTAAAAGATATTTCGATAAGTCGAGCCAATTCTGCTGGAATGTCATGATTCTTATTTAGTTCATTGGATTCGCACAATTTCAACTTTGACAAATTAAATAATTGTGAATGGATATATCCTCACGGATTCTCATCGTTCTATATTGTATTCTTAACCAGACACGCCCACGAGTCTGTCATCGCTCCTCTGAACTACACGTGACATAATTGGGTTTTGGGGTTTTTTTTTTAAATATGTGATATTGTAAAATACATCTATTCATATAATTCATCGTCAGTTTAAGCTTGCTTTATATTGACAAAATCCCCAAGAATTGGCGAGAAAAATATTTTTTATTCTGTCTCACTGAGTCACGGTGGCCATCTTGGTAAAAGTGCAAGCTATCAGATAAAAAACCGTTTAAACACATTAACAAAGAAGCACGCAAACAAACAACAAAAATAAAATTTAGAATGGTCGCAAATAACTTTCGGGGTAACTTATAATGGGTTGTTTCTTCCAATTATATATTGGGACAATTTTGAGTCATAATTTGCTTTGTTCTAATGATGTTTAGTATGTTTTATGTCACATTAACTACATGACGTATAAACCAAAATTTTCTGAAAAGAAAGTGTTATTTTAGAGTGGGAGTTTACCCCCGGTAGCTGAATTTCTCTTAGAAGGCTTTAAAATGGTGATGAGATTTTGAGAGAACGTATAGGCTTGTCATGTACGATTATGAATAAATATTGTCGGTCAAAATAAACTTAAGATCAAAGAGCTGCGCTAATTAAAAAATAACAAATTTATGAGAAATCTTAAAGAATTGGATTAGTGTGTTCACACCAAAAGTGTGACAATTACCTAAGCCGCATTGTTTTCATTATAATTTTGATTGTTTCTCTCTTTTTGTTATGTCGCCACGAGGAAAACGAAAAAAGAGGGCAAGTAAAAGACTTCGTTTGCAGTTAAACCTATACAATTAAATTGAATACATGTGTATCACATTTATGTAACTAAGGCCCATTAGGTTACATATTAGAAAAGCCAAAGGAACAAACGTTTTAAAATCATAGATGAACTAAATTGACGTATATGCTACTTTGTGGTTATTATTCAAATCAAGATAAATGATATTTACTCTGAATTGTTGTTTACCTTAAACCAAAAAGCATGAACTGTTGTAATTTATAAATACGTTTTTATAAACTGGAGTTATAAATGAGTAGCAAAAATAATGTGAATAACATTTAACACGTCATAGGGAATACAAGCCTCTGATTCATTTAACTGTACTGGGCACTAATAGATCATTGTCACTAAGCGAAGGCTTGCCTGCTGCTTTAAGATGTAGAAAGAAACAAATCTTCCGTCCTACATTTCGCCACAAGTGAAATAAGGAAGGGGAAGGGAAGAAATGGCTCACGGTGAACAAGTGCATTATATACTTTCACGAGGACAGAAGATGTAACATTAAGTTGACATTGTAAAGTTTTATAGTTTTATCAACATGTTCTCTTATTTTATATATTTTTATATAACTTTTCTATACTTTTTATTTGTATCTTAACAACAAATACACAATAATAAACTGCCCGCACAATAAATAAACATAAACGAGGGTTTGTCTGAATACATTCCACATTCCTAAACAAGAGCAAACCAAATACACAACTTTGCAGCTAATTCAGTAAACTGCCCTAGACAGTCAACAATTATTTGTCACGTTCCTCCGTTTTTGATGTCTAAACGTTCGTAAACAAGCATACACCAAAAATACACACCTTTGCGCATATTTCATAAAAATGCATATAACAGTTATCAGTTTTTCGCCGGCTTTGTTAGATGTCTAACAACAATCCGTCCGTTTCATTGTCCCAAAAAGTGTATAATAAATACACATTTGAGCGCCTAGTTTAATCTTTAACATTATACCAAATCATGCACAGGACAGTACTCGATCAGGTGTTATGTTCTCGACGGGTCGTCTTCGAATGTGTCAAATGTATTAAGACCCAACCCTTTCATTAGGTTCCAGGAACATGTTTTCCATGGACGGAGAATACCACTAGCCCTTAAACAAAGCACATTCATTAATACGGTGAACCATCCTTTTTCAGTGTGACAGAGAACTTAATTGTTCAAGATAAATAATTGTATCTTGCAAGTAGAAGAAATCAGATTGTTAAGGAAATAAATAACAGAAGAAATGGTTCACGCTTGACAAGTGCATGAACTGTCACGGTGACCGGAGACGTAGCATTAACTTGACATTAGTATTTTATAGCCTCTTATTTTATGTATTTTTTCACAACACTTTTTGATGTGTTGATATCTTTACGACAAACGTGTTCTATTTGTTGTGGTTATATAGAATCGTAGAAGATCGATCGTTTTCTCAAGTTTTCCAAAATGATCAGTTATTTATTTCGTACGTTACGTAGGTTCAATCGTTGTGAGCTCGTGAACTGACGCTACCATACATGCACAGGTATGTTGTGTCTATTTATTTCAGACGCGGATACAGTATTTTCAGTTATAGGGGCGCACCAAATGGGCGAGGGGTCTAGGGCCGCCTCTAGCAGGTCCAAGACAATGTCCTTGTAAAGGGCCCAGGTTGGCTAAGCCCCCCAGAAGCCCTGGAGAGATAGCTTCTAATGGGTCATTTAGATACTGTTCGGACGGGAATTTTTTCCCCGTCCGACGTTGTTTTTTTGTCTGTCTCTTTCTTTCTTTCTTTCTTACATTTTTAGCCTGAATCCGCGCCAGTTAAATTACGTATTTTCATGCTATCGATAATAATCCGATATTAGTGCATCTCTTCAAATTAAATAATATGAACCATCTGTTTCAATTTTTAGTAAAATCTTTGCAAAATCAATGTTAATAAATCCAATTTAATTCAAGTTGAGAGTAAACTGTTCATTAGAAGTCTTATATCCAGCAAATACAAAATGTTCTAATAAAGGCATAATAAAACGTACCATGCAAACAGATGATAATGAAAAAAAAAACTATATTAGTAAAATATAAATAAATAACATTGAACCTTTTCCCAATAGAAACACTAAAACAGATTAATCATAAAATTACTTTCAATGAGGTTGATATTAAATTAATTAGATACTGAAAGAGATTGCACAAGCCAAATATTGTAACCTAGTAATTTGGGTATTTAAGATAGCTTTTGACTTGTGGTAACACTATTATCGTTACAAACAGTATACAGATGGATCTGTGTTAATAATAGGAAATAAAAATTAATAAACGAAAGATTTCGGTGCATTAAACGACACGACAGAAATAATTAAGGACTTAATCGATGATTCAGCATATATTAAATCATTCAAATATATATTGCGAGTCGAGTTTAACCTAATTCTGTTAAGTATCCATTGAAATGACGTGACATTTTGCGAAATATTTCGTCAATTGAGCTACGTCATAAAACAATACGCTTTTTTGGATTTCGTCTTATAATATACATTTTTCTTTGGGACAACGAGGTTTGGTGATTATCACCACTTTCAGCAATTTTAGACATATTAGGCGTCGAGTATTTATTGGGGGAGGCAACCAGAGTATCCAGAGAAAACCCCCGACCTTTGGTAGGAAAACTGACAATCTTTGTCAATTATTGTAGATTGAAGTCGAGCGCACCCTGCCAGCAGAAAGATTCGAATCAGCAACCTCAATGTTGACAGACGATGTAATCAATAGCAGATGAACTACCTTTACCACTCGGCCAACGAGAGAAGGCCTCAGAGACAACGAAGTTAAAATTCCCTTAATTAATTTCTGTACTTACTGGAAAAAACAGAGTTGAGCGAAATACCGAGACAACCGAGATTCACACATCCGAGGTAGAAATCCATTGAAGATGCTTGGACTACAAAATTGTATCAACATAAGCGAGTTAACAAGCGTTTTATTTAAATTAAAAATAAAAATAAACTAGCGTAATACGCATGAGTGACAATATAAATACGGTTCAGTTGACTCTCAAACTCTGAATTTAACAATAATCATCTACAACACAGATATAGCATACTGTTCTGCTGCATTGCATTTATTATAATTTTTTTAAGTATAGAAAAAGATTTTTTTAAATTTGCCATCCACTAAAAGTTGTCAAGAACGACCTCACATCTGTTCCTGCATTATTTGTATGACTAGACCAGATCGTTACTTACGGTGCTTTACAAGCGTGTAGCTTTATGACAAATAACCTCACCCAAAACCATCAGCTAGTTTCAGGAAGAGAGAAGCAGCAGTTACAGCGCGTTGTTTTCTTGGTGATATACTGTCTTTAGTGGATTAAACTTAAGGAAGCAAGTAAGCGGAATTGTACTGCAGTTCGATTTTAGTTTTTGGATTTGTCGGATTAAGTTTTTTTAAAGCGAGGGTACAATTACTGGTATTCGTTATATGGCGTGAGATATGAACAAGTTTAATTATAAATTACTTAGATGTATGTAATATATTGAAATTCACCTCAACTCTAACATACCGTATAGGTGGTTTTTTTCGCGGTTATTTCATAGGTACGAGTCTATACTTTTTCTACTGAAGGTCTGAGGTTTTCTCCGGGAGCTACCGCTTTCTCGCCCAATATACACAATTTGGACGTCATGATACAGATGTCATAGATGACAAATTGCTGAAAGTGGCCTTAAACACCATCGGAAACAAACAAACATCTCTTCATTTCTTGTCCACTTATTTGTAACATCAATATTATTTTGAGGGTAAGATTTTTCAATGAAAAAATCTTCGATTGGTTTTATATTTAATTCAGATTGAAAATGTCACAAAGTTTCTGTCGTGTTATCCTTGGCCAGTTTCTGAGTCTCTAACGTATGAAAGTATTTCTGATTTCACGGGAACTTTAAAGGACTGACAAAATACTTTGAAGATTTAAACCGATTTATTCTGTCAATTTAGGTATAATGTTATCAAATTTATGATGCAACACTTAAATAATAGTTATAAATAAGATACGAAAAATCTCATTCAGTAAGATGAAGAAATAGCTACGTCACTGTGAATTTGTTTAAAATAAATATCGTTGTCCCGATTTCAACGCGCGGTATATATGTTGCCACGTGTTTGCCCAGTAAACCTAATGAATACCGATACGATGTTCTACTTCATGATCTCCAAACAAATTGATGCTGTGAAAGAAGTTTTGATTGGTTGATTTTTTACCTTTCTGTAAATATTAACTGTAATTGAAACTCAAAACAAGTCTAGTGCACACCGATCAACAGACTTATATCATTTTGGTGAAAAGTAGTATGACACGATGAAAAAAGACATAAATAAGTGAAGACCTACGAGCATACAGATGACTTTTTTCGACCAGCTACTTTACAATGATAAAGCAAATATGTTTGTCAATTAACATATTCTATTGTTTATTGTTTTGACTAATATTTTCAGTTTTAATATGAAAATCTGTACCAAAGGTATTGTATAAGAGATACAATTCTGAGTTGTATAAAAATTGTAATTTATTGTACATACATTGAAGATGAACTTGAAATTGCAAAATATATTTTTTTTATATACTTTAGCAAGTAAGCATCGTATGCCCGATTAAGAAAGAACAGCAAATACATTAAAAAAATTTAAAGATACATTTATGCAAGTTTATTTTCTTATTTAAAAAAAGTTATCACTTGCTCGAATTTTTTTCTGTTCGCCTATGTTTGTTTTAAAATCTAAATAATTATATTAAAAATTGTATTTAGCTCGCTCTTCCTATTCTAAAATGACAAAAATTCGAAGAAGAAGAAATTAAATGGGTGTGGCTTTATGTTAAAGAACAACAAATCGATTGATCTTGCTTCAGTTACTTGTTGTTTTTATTTTATGTAAGTATGTAAAGTTCTATTGAAGCAAATAGATCAAAAATAAATTTTATAACCTGTTAAAAACTAGTTCAATTGAAAATGTTATGTAAAACGAATTCAATCGAAAACATGTCTTGTCAAAACCCATTCAAATCTGAAAATATATCCGGTTAAAACCCTTTACACACAAAGGTACTGTTAAAGACGTAAAACATGTTCCCTGATCAAAGAACAGTGTTGTAAAACTTACTCTATATATCTAATATGTTGGAATTTGGGAAGAAACAACGAATCTCTATACCTAACAGCTAGCCAACTATTTCGTATGTTCGGTTATCAGTTAATGTTATTAGGCTCGAAGTACCTCTGTGCATTGGGAATGGTTCCGTAGGGTCGACCAACATAGCTGCTCAGCGCTTTCCTAGGTGGTAAATTTTTCTTAGTTCCCACAATAGGTTTATTGTAGCCGCTACAATAGGCTATAAAATGTTCCTACCCAGTACCAGTTGTAGTCAAAATATGAGTAGTATTGGAACAATGTAATTTATGTAATCAATCAATCAATTCAATCAATTGAATGACTAAGAACGATTTCTATGCCATATTAATACGCTGTTATACAGTTCATAGAAAATACATCATAATTCTAAAGAATTTTCGGTTTAATTAAAAATGTGTGCGTTTAAACCTCGACTAAACACAGGTTTCATCTGCGTTCAGATAAATTGTGTTTTATATTCACGAGAGCTTCATCACTAACCAGAGTACGACGGCATATTCGTGCCAAACAACAAAAAGAAAAAAAAAATTTATTTCGTTTGTACGGTTTATTAACTCGTTTGTACGATTTATTAATCCGTTTGTACGGTTTATAAAATCGTTTGTACGGTTTATTAAATCGTTTGTACGGTTTATTAATCCGTTTGTACGGTTTATTAAATAGTGTGTACGGTTTATTAAATCGTTTGTACGGTTTATTAAATCGTTTGTACGGTTTATTAATCCGTTTGTATGGTTTATTAAATCGTTTGTACAGTTAATTAAATCGTTTGTACGATTTATTAAATAGTTTGTACGGTTTATTAAATCGTTTGTACGATTTATTAATCCGTTTGTACGGTTTATTAAATCGTTTGTACGATTTATTAATCCGTTTGTACGGTTTATTAAATCGTTTGTACGGTTTTTTAAATCGTTTGTACGGTTTATTAATCCGTTTGTACGGTTTATTAAATCGTTTGTACGGTTTATTAAATCGTTTGTACGGTTTATTAATCCGTTTGACCGGTTTATTTAATCGTTTGTACGGTTTATTAAATTGTTTGTACGATTTATTAAATCGTTTGTACTATTATTATCAGGGACCATAGGGACCACATCGAAGTAGTTGGCCATCTACAATTCATTATCGTGGACCAAAGGGACCACATGGTCTAGTTAGTTGGTCATCTACATTTGATAATCAGGGACCAAAGGGACCACATGGTCTAGGTAGTTGGTCATCTACATTTGATTATCAGTGACCAAAGGGACCACATGGTCTAGGTAGTTGGTCATCTACATTTGATTATCAGGGACCAAAAGGACCACATGGTCTAGGTAGTTGACGATCTACAGGGGCGGATACAGGATTTTCGAAAGGGGGGCGTAAAAAAGGGATATCGGAAAAGGAGGGCCACGAAGTGGTCCTGCCGTGCCTCGCAGAGGCGCATTTACGGCAGGGGTAGTACCGTTAATGCATTAATTTATGGCGAGGACGGGCGGGGATTACATTTTTGCCTTTGGCGCTGGTTGTTACCCTCCCTGTTCTTTTTTTTCCTTTTCCTTTTTTTAAAGGGGGGGGGGGCGTACGCCCCTTACGCCCCCCCTGGATCCGCCACTGATGTACTTTTCATTATCAGGGACCAAAAGGACCACACGGTCTAGGTAGTTGACGATCTACTTTTGATTATCAGGGACTATGGGGACCGTGTGGTCTAGTTAGTTGGCAATCTACTATTGATTATCCCGTACCATAGGGACCACGTGAATTAGGTAGTTGGCAATATACTATTGATTATCAGGGACCATAGAGACCAAGTGAATGAACCGTTCAAACGAATTAATAAATCGTACAAACTGATTAATAAACTGTACAAACGATTTAATAAACCGTACAAACGTAATAATAAATCGTACAAACGGATTAATAAACCGTACAAACGATTTAATAAACCGTACAAACGAAATAATAAATCGTAGAAACGGATTGATAAACCGTACAAACGATATAATAAACCGTACAAACGGATTAAATAAACCGTACAAACGATTTAATAAACCGTACAAACGATTTAATAAACCGTACAAACGGATTAATAAATCGTACAAACGATTTATTAAACCGTACAAACGGATTAATAAACCGTACAAACGATTTAATAAACCGTACAAACGATTTAATAAACCGTACAAACGCGATTTGATAAACCGTACAAACGGAATAATAAATCGTACAAACGGATTAATAAACCGTACAAACGATTTAACATACCGTACAAACGGAATAATAAATCGTACAAACGGATTAATAAACCGTACAAACGATTTAATAAACCGTACAAACGATTTAATAAACCGTACAAACGGATTAATAAACCGTACAAACGATTTAATAAACCGTACAAACGGATTAATAAACCGTACAAACGATTTAATAAACCGTACAAACGATTTAATAAACCGTACAAACGATTTAATAAACCGTACAAACGTATTAATAAACCGTACAAACGATTTAATAAACCGTACAAACGGAATAATAAATCGTACAAACGGATTAATAAACCGTACAAACGATTTAACATACCGTACAAACAGAATAATAAATAGTACAAACGGATTAATAAACCGTAAAAACGATTTAATAAACCGTACAAACGATTTAATAAACCGTACAAACGATTTAATTAACCGTACAAACGGATTAATAAACCGTACAAAAGATTTAATAAACCGTACAAACGGATTAATAAATCGTACAAACGATTTAATAAACCGTACAAACGATTTAAGAAACCGTACAAACGAAATAAATTTTTTTTTCTTTTTGTTGTTTGGCACGAATAAGCCGTCGTTCCAGAGTAACTGTGTTCGATTTGCCAAATTTTATTTCGGAATGCAAACGAAAGAATGCAATTTTGATGAAAGTATATCAAGGCAAAATTTAAGCATATATTACAACAGCAAGTTCGCTGACAGACAGAAGGCAATTTAAAGACGAACGTTACAGTACATTACAATAATTTATAAATAGAACATCTCTGGTTATGGGTGTTACCTTTATCGTTGATTATTTAATGATGATCTTGGGGGAAAATCTAAGCTTTCAAAGCTTTAAATCCTTGTTCAGATATAAATTTCCAAAACAAATATAAAACAAATTTGATAAAAGAAATCCAATTAAATAAATCATTTAAAATAAATATCATTAAGTAGCTTTTAGAAATACTATTTTACCCTAATACAAATGCAAGTCAAGTTTTAATGGCATAACATTCTCATTTGTATTCAGTAATTCAGATTTTACCCCGGGCCAGGCTCTATAACAATTTTTTGGCGGAAAATGTGTGTACTGTCAGTTTTATAATTAAAACTGTCGATTTCTTCCGTTGCCATAGTAATGAAGCAAATTCTCAAGCTCTACTTTCTGATGGACAAAATGTCCCTCTGCTTCATTTGCCACACCCAATGGAGCATTTGAGGACTTGAAAGACAGAAGAATAAAAAAGAGCGCTCATAGCCCCGTACATCTTACTCACAGAAAAAACAACCAGTGGTAATGCGTGTGTGAGATAACACCGAAGCTGGCTGTGATACGCACTGTACTTATAGAGTTAAATATCGGAATATGTTACTCTCTTCTTATGGTATTTTTACGGACATCAGTTTGGTTTTCATTCCGCAAAAAGTAAATAAGGAATAACATACATTAATCGGAAAAACAATAAATACTAGAATAAACAAAATAAAAAATGTGTTAAACGTTTGTGTCTTACGTACGTAAATATACAAAGAAGACGTAATACTAGACATTGATAACAGAATACACAAAGTACTGCACATTTGTCAATAGTTGCCTTTCGTGGCCGAACGGTGCAGAAGCAAAGAATTTTTGACTGTTCCTCGCGACTGCCAAGTAATGATCTTGTAAATCATCAAATATAATTGTTTTTCAAGCTAGCTATGCACAGTTTGAGTATGTTTTAACGAATAACTCGATTATACTGATTTCTGCAGAACAAGTTGCAAGATGTCGTCCTCAATTGTAAGGCCATGGAATGGGAATGAGTGAAAAGCAGAAAGCACATGTCTTTTAAAAAGTTAAAATAAAGTGTGATTTCTATGTATTGCATGTTGCCTAGGCTCACTTCCACATCATTTTAAAATTCGTGTTCGTTTATTGATTTAAATACTTATCCCATCGTTTTAGTAATGTAAATTCATTGAGTTTAACAGAAAACGCCACAGACTTATGTACATAAAATTAGTTTACATATTTATCATCAACGTAAAATGTATTAAAGGTAGATATAATGACACTGATAGACAATAAAGAATGTATCGGACATAATAGGAGAGTATAATTACAACAGTGGGGGCCTCGGTGACTTTGTGGTTAAGGTAGTTTGATCACGTGGTCTGTCAACACTGAGATTGCGGGTTCAAGTCTCACTCAAGGCAGGGTGCGCTCGACTCCAATCTTAACTGACAGGATTAACAGTTTTCCTACCGAAGGTCGGAAGATTTCTCCGGGTACTTTGGCTCCTCCCCCAATAAAAACTGGACGCCATGATAAAGCTGAAAAATCGCTGAAAGTGGCGTAAAACACCATTCAAACAAACTACAATAATTACGAAATATTCCAGAAGAATCAATGTCGACGTGACTTCCACCACGTTCACATGCATTTCTGGGCTTCAATTAAACCTTATAAACTTGGAAATTAATTTGAATATTGGTAGCTAATAATGTCCTAATATTATTGGTCGAAATCGTCAGTTACCATTCACAAAGTGTAACACTTGGATGCGATATAAATTTAATTATTAAATTTCTCATAAATATTAATATACATATATCTTGAAACAATGTGAGATATCTTGTAAAGTTCATATAATATTTTATTATAACATTTAACTTATACAAAAAATTGCATAATATAGTTTTTTGTTTAATTCAACAAGTTTTAACGCCACCCGGTGAAAATCCCCACCTTCGACAAGAAAACTGGGAACTGAATTTATAAACATTAGGCGTCCCATGTTAAAGACAAATACTACTATTACTTCTGCGCATTTGGGTTTCTGAACGTTATTGTTTCGTAATTCGTTTATTAAATTATCTTATTTACGTTAGATTAACTGCTATATCTACCGGGCTATATTAATTTGGAATACAGCTCGAAGGGTGTGAAAGGCAATAAGCCTTAATAAAATTACAAAAATCAACGGTATATTCGTATTTTGTTTATTGAGTATCAACAACATATCATTGTAAAAATTTCAATAATTTACAAAACAGTTTAAAATTCAATTGGATTTTCATACAAGAAGATTTAGATTTGCTCAGAGTTTGGAAATTGTGTTTCAAAGTCTTCCATTAAGAAGATCATTAAATATTATTGTTTAAATTTATCAAGGACTTATTTTTATTTGTATTTTTTTTTCTTTTAATAAACAACTAATAATTGTCTCTCTTCTATTTACATGCATATATCATACATGTACCTATATATGTATCACTTGGCTCTGCCCCAGTCCACCATAAGCGTCTTAAGTTATAACATTATCAAGCTGTTATTGTAATGTTGTTTTCTATGTTATACATGTCACTAGTTATGATAATCACTTGTTTGTAATTTCATGCTCTATTCTAGGGCCCTTGAATTGGAATAAAGATATTTGTATTTCTATAGAAGACATTTATTCACAAAATTTCAAAATATGATAAAATACTTCAAAGGGATTTAAAGTATTATTTTGTCAAATATTTTATAAGTGTCATAAAGTTAATGGTGTATTTTTTAATTTATACAGAAAATGCGAGAATTTTATCTTTCTCATTCAACAAGGTGCTACCATTGCAATTTTGATGTAATTTTTTAAATACCGAATTGCTACGTCATCTCAAACTTTTATCTCTTTAACAAATATGTAAGGGATTGGATGAAAGTACTGCTACGTCGTAGAAATTGTTTTTATCAAATATTTTATAATGTGGCCGTGTTTATGATTGTTTGTTTCAATTTTTCGGCTAGATCCTGCTTGGCGTTAAGTTTTTTATTTACGAAAAGCCCCGACCTTCGGGAAGTCTTAAAACGATGGAAAACTGTTATAGCATTAATTATTCGAGCGATCATTCAGTAAGGAATGAAACGAAAATTAATCAGCAAAATCGATTAAACACAAACTATTTACTGAAATGATAAAAACGTAATTTGTTCAATTTTCGACCATAATCTTTAAAAAGCGTTCCACACTCATCACTGAAAACTCAATGAATTTTTTCACTATAGAACTATAAAATAAAATATTTACAAAAATGCTCCGAACAAAAATGTAACCCTTATCAATGCCGAATATTTCAGATTTATAAAAGATAGAAACAAATCTGTTGCTATTCTGATGGAAGGTGCTTCAAATAGAAACGAGTGAAATATAATAAAAACAAAATTATAAATATATTCAAAATTAAAATACTTACCACACAACACAATCTTCAAAAATGATCATTTCTGACCTATTTTATTGTAAAAGCTTGGGACCATAAAGTAATGTAATAAAGTAAAAAAAAAATGATCAACTTTAAAACTACAATTTTCACATTAAGCGTTTATAAACATAGTAATTACAAAACACGTTAAGAGAAGATACATTTGTACACATACAATCAAAGCATATAACTTCAGAAATATTTGTCACAAGCTGTAAGTCATTCAGATGTAAAATAAAACCAGTGGCTCGCAAGAGCCTGCATGCTTACCAGTTTAAAATAGGCAGTTTTTTTTATTGATAAATCTTGTTAAAAGTTAGTTTTTTTCTTCTTTTTTTTTTCAAACGGAAAGAGATTATACAAGTTCCTGGTGATATTTCATGACGAAACTGGCTTTGATATCAATAAGATACAATCTAAGAATGAGCCAATATTAGATATTTTATAATCGGAAATTTGAGGATCCCTTTCAAAGTCTGTTAGTCCGTCCATATTCGGTTTCCGGATGATAAATCAAAAAGCTTGCATCAGATTTCAATAAAACAATGTGATATATTGGTTACATACAGTCGTGGTTAAGAAGCCTATTGATGCCGGAGGAATTCAGTTTTTTATAATTATGACAATATGGTTTGGGTCTGTCATCTCAGCAATAAAATCGTCATTGTCATCTTTCTGTAAATATGGTACGGGTCTATCTCAAGCCGAATTTTACTGCCGTTATAATCCGAAGTTAGTTTTGTGATTTGTCAGACCTCGCCAAAAAAGCGAGGGTACGATTATTTATCATTATTCGTTCTAGGGTCAATCTCGGAACAACAACGTTATTGTCATCTTTCTTGTTAAATTCAAAATTGAATGTTTGCTTAACTACGAATAAAAATAGGTGTGCAGCGTGCAAAACTAAATTTTCTCGGTATCTCTTTAATTTGGGACCGATTATTGGGCTTAGTTTATAGGGAAAGCTCAAGGTTGGGTGTCATAGGTGATATCCTTCGCGTAGGGTTACGGAGTATGGAACGGAGCTGATATGACCTCTGTTTCAGAAATTGAGGACATGGAGCATTTGTAGAGGACATAAAATAACAATTCATTCACAGTTAATTCATTCATAGTTAGATTTCAAACAGCTTTATTTTTTGTGAAGAATGTATTTAAACATTTAAACATGTGGATCTTAAGGGCCCGTATCGATCATCTGATTTATTTTGGTAATGAAAATGGTATTGCCCTGTTGTTGAACTAAGTCCTGTAGTTGTCAGTTTTCTACTGGCATAAATAAAAATTATGTTTGTTGAGACCATCCTATCAGTACTGCTGTTTGGTTTCAAATGGTTCAAAAGTTTCAGATAGGAAGAAATATTAGTCATTTTTCTTTAGGTTTCTATGTTAAATTTATCAAATTCAATCTGATAAACAAACCTACATATTTTACTGAACCATCCTATAACATTCAAAAACAAAATGGCATCAATTAGCTTTTCAATTTCAGAAAAGATAGCATTGTGGATTCTTCCTACAGTCCTCTGTTAAACTGTAATGGTAATCAGGTGGTAATTTTACTGTCATAAAAATAAATTGTAGAGGTCCATCCAATAAATACAAATGACAAGTTTTGTTTCCAATTTGTAAAGCGGTTTCAGAAAAGAAGCCTGTAAAAACTTGTTTTCCATATCATCCAGTGTTTAACTAAGTCCTGCGGTGATGGCCATTTTGGTTTTCCAATAAAAAAAAAACCCTTTGTAATATAAATAAAAGTCCATCCAATGAAAATTGTGACCAAGTTCAATTTGGTTTCAATTTTGGCTTCAGAGAAGATTATACCGGTAATTTAAAAATTTACAGACGCTGCCGCCGACGGACGCAAAGTTATGTTATTAGCCCGCATGAACCTTCGGGTCAAATAAGCTAAAAAGGTTATATGTTAAACATCTGTGGAAGCATCCATCTTGGATTTATGATAACCATAAAAAAACTACCATTGAACAATATGGGTTTCCACTTGTTAAGCAGTTTTAAATCATCCAACCCAGGGCACTATGTTAAACAATAGTCCTGCAGTTATAGTTGGTAGTTGAATTTCCATTCAAAACAAACAAATGTCATCTTTGTAGAGGATCATGCAACCAATAAACATTTACAGTATTACATTCATTAGATTTTGTCATTTATAATGAGAAGAAAGCATTGGAAATTTCGAATAGGATCCAGTGTTTAGGTTTCTGATTACCATGAAAAAACGAAAGGACCATTTAAAGAATATTTCTGGCAAATTTGCTTTCAAATTACTCCGAGTTGTAGAAAAGCTAATCGATGCTGCAGGTAATGATGACAGACGCAAAGTGATGACCAAAGCTCATATTAACTAAGGCTTAGTTAGGTACAAATGCAAAAATGAGATGTATAGAATGCTGTGTTTGAAACCTGATTTTAGAGGCAACGAAGATGGCATTTTTCACTGACGTTAAATTAAGTCCTGTAATTTTCGATTTTCTAATGGCATAAATAACATTATCATTGTTTAGACCACTCAATAATCTTGCTGTTTGGTTTCAACTAGTTTAAATAGTTTCAGATCTCCTGTAAGTGTTGGAGGCATTATCCTGTAGGTTTCTATGTTAACACAAATTTTTTAGAGAACCACCAGATAAACATTCACAAACAATCTGTGTTGGTATGTCGAAGACACCACTTCTTGTTTTTACTCGACGGGGAGAGAGTGCGCGCCGTTTTAACGGTCACCGGCGAGAGCTGATTTGAAGGTTCCACTCTATTATAGATCTCGCCAAGAATGAGTTCGAATACTGTTGTGTTTTGCTCGGCGGCACTGCAAAACACTTTGAGTTGTTTCTGACTTGTTTGTCAACAATATTGTTTGTATGACAGTCACTGAAAGTTTTAGCTTTGATGAGACGCTTTTGTCGCGATGGTTTCAGGAATTCCTCAGCTTCTATGGCAGGAACCAACTCCTCAACCACCTTGTACAAGAAAAGTAACCTCTCGCTTATTCGTCTGTCTTTGAGTTCTTCTAGTTGTAGTTGTATTAGCATACGTTTGACGCACCCTTCATCTATGGATTTGTAATCGCTGGCGATGAATCTGGCTGCATAGCGTTGCACACGCTCTAGTTTATTTATGTCCCCTGTGGTATAGGGGTCCCAGACTATTGCTCCGTATTCCATTGTGGATCGTACAAGTGAGGTGTAGGCTAGTTTTTTGCAGCATTTTGGACAGTATTTTAGGTTACGCCGGAGAAAGCCTAGGGTTGAGTTTGCTTTCTTTGTAACGTTTGCTATATGAGTTACCCCCATTTGAGATCCTCTGAAGTTTGTAGTCCAAGATATTGGTTGTTTTGCACTTGTTGTAGAACATGATAGTTATGCGAGTAGAACTTGTTGGATTTGCTCCTGATATTCATGATGTAGCATTTTTTGGTGTTGAATCTCATGCCCCAGTCTTCAGCCCATTTTTCTAGTTTCTGTAGGTCTGCTTGTAGAACGTTGTGGTCATTAGCTGTTTTGATGTTTCTATAGAGAAGGCAGTCGTCTGCAAACACTCGAACATATGATTTAACTGAGTCTTGCAGATCATTGACAAAGGAAGAGTATGGGGCCTAGAACTGTGCCTTGTGTGACTTCCGACTCCACAGTGACTTCTTCTGAGTGTTCTCCTTTAACCACTACTTTCATTGTCCTCTGTGTAAGAAATATACGTAGCCAGTTATTGATAATGCCCCGGATTCCGTACGAATCTGTTTTTGTAGGAGTCTGTTGTGTGGTTCAGTGTCAAAGGCCTTGGAGAAGTCGAGAATGGCTACATTGAATTCCTGCGTCATATGACTTCATGAAATCGTTAATTGTGCTGAATAGTTGGGTTTCACAAGGGTATCCAGATCGGAAGCCATGGTTTAGAGATGTTGGACATCTGTGTTTTTCTAGGTGTTTTAGGATGTGTCAACATATTATGTGCTCTCGTAGCTTGCTTGGAACTGATGTGAGCGATATTGGTCTGTAGTTTTCAGCTGAATGTGTGTCGCCTTTCTTGAAAACACATGAGCTGTTTGCTGTAAGCCAGTCGTTTGGTAGTAAGATAGTGTCTACAGAACGTTGGAAGATGGCTTGTAGCCCGGGTGCAATAGCAGTAGAACATTCTTTCAGGATGCGGTTTGGTATGCCGTCTGATCCTGAGGCTTTTGACGGATTGACTGTCTTTAGTATTTCTCTACTCCATTGTTCGTTATGATGAGGGTACCAATGGTTTCTTCCGCGTATTTTGATGTTTTTGGTGTTGTTTGGTTGTGATCCTGAGTGAATACTGATTTGAACTGTTTGAATCAAAATCTCTGCTTTCGCTTTGCTGTCGCTTATAAGTTTTCCCTTGTTTTTTAGTGGACATATTCCTATCTTGTCTGATTTCCTAGATTGGATGTACTTCCAAAATGGTTTGGAGTTGTTTTCTTCCAATCCTTTGATGATGTTTTCATTGATGAAGGACCATTCTGCTCGTCTTACTTGTTTCTTTACTTCTTTCTGGAAGTGGCGGTAGTTTTGCCATTAATTAGTACGTTTTGCCTGTTTGTATAGTCTTGACTTCTTTTTAAACATCTTACGTATCTTGTGGTTTATCCAGGATAATTTATTTTTGTTTTGTTTTAATTGTTCTTGATGGTATGTGTCTGTTGATGTTGTCTAGTCGTTTTGTTTTGAATGCGTTCCACATGTCTTGGAAGTTGCTGTCTTCGTTGTACATCTGTTTTTAGCTTAGATAAGGTTTCGCTAATCTCATTGTTTAATTCTCGCAGTTTGCTTTCGAGAAGATGTAGCATTTCCTTGGTTTTGTGTGCTAATAGTAGGGCTTGGTTTCGCAGTCTGTAACTATCATTTCATGATCTGAGATACCAGGTGCGTTTTCTGATGTTGTGACCAGGGATGGATTGGTAGTTAGGACTAGGTCGAGTTGGTTGTTTTCTCTTGTTGTATATTCATGTATTGTATTTGAGTCAAGTTATATCGTATTGTTACTTCCATTAGCTTCATTTGGACTTCTTGATCGTTGGCATTTTTGTTGACTGTCATTTTGTCCCAGTCTTTGTCCGGGCAATTTAAATCTCTAGTAAGAATGATGTTTTTGCAGGATTTTGTTGCAAGCTCTAGTGATTTTTCCTGTTCTTCTATACATTTAGAGTTTCTATGTGGCATGTAGAAGGCTCCTATTAGCTGTTCTTTCTTTCCTTTTAGTTGTATTTTTACCCACTATATTTCACACTCTGTGATTAGCTCTATTTGTTCTGTGGATATTATGTTTTTGTTTACTACCGGTAGTATAAACACGCCTCCTCCAAGGTTTCCTCTATCATTCCTGTAGCATGAGTAGTCGTCTGGGAAAACCTCGCTTGATTTAATGGCGTCTGTTGTTGGATTTTTTCCTGGTTGTATCACTTTAAGCCATGACTCTGTACCATTTATTATGTCTGGTTTAATATAATCTACTGCAGCTGTAAATTCAGAGCGTTTGTCTTTTATGCATCTACATTTTTCCGGTCAGTATTCTCGGGTTCTTTTTACCTGGTAGGTTAAAAATGTTTTGGCTGTTCTATGTGGTAGTGTTGCCATTTTTTTTACCAATGTTGTTGTTGATAGTCTGTGTCTTGGGCTACTGGCTTTTAGCGTACTAAAGTCACTTGATGTGATGGATTCCGATGTTGTGTTTTCATCGTGTATTGGGTCGTAGTAGTTGGTGTTATTGAGTTGGTAACTGTGGAAGGTGAAAATTGTGACACTTATACTACAGCATTTGCAGCATAGCCACTGGATATTTGAGCGTTGTAGGAGTTCATAGTCTTTGGAACACATTTCTATGCAGGACCGGAGGTGCCAAACACTGCAGTCGTCGCAGAATACTCCTTCATTTTCCCAAGTAACTGGGTGATCACATAGGCCGCATGGATAGATGGATTCTTGTTTTCCCCCGTGTCGCCTCCAAGTAGTATTAGAAGCAGTGTTATGTTAAATTTGTAGTTTCCTTTAGATGGCTATGATATTGGTTTCCTTCCAGTGTGTGATTGTCTTTTGATGGTGGTACAGCGGAGTACCTATTGGTGTTGCCATGATTTTTGCTCTTTGTTGGTTCCTAAGCAGACGATTAGATGGATTAAAAACAGAATGTTGATGAAGTTTATGTTCATGTTGCTATTTCCTGGTGTTGGTCGTTGACTGGATAATTGACTGTGTTAGCATGAACTTACAGTGGTTTAGCTCGGAAGAGCCCGTGTTTACCAACTGATAGGTGCAAGCTGCTAGCAGTCCAGTGATGCCTGTCGTGCGATTTTTAGTAACCAGGTCCTAGCTAGTAATGTATCTGGGTGGATTCCGTCAGCGTAAAGATTGTAGTTGTAGTATCCTATCTTTGTTCTTTTGCGGTTTTTTTACTTCGTTGCTGCCGTGTAGGTCGACTAAAAAATTTGGGGCTATGAGCGTTGATGTTGTCGAGTTCAGTCACTTTGTTGTTTAGATTTATGATCTGCTGTTCTTAGTTTTTGTCTTCTATAAATGTTTACGGTGTTCTCTGATTGTGTTTAGCGTTCCAGGTTTTGATGGAGTACACTAGAGTTTCTAGGATGGTAATTCTGCAATTTTCGGTGTTTTGGACTAGTTCGATGCAGTTTTGATGTTCAACAATTTCATTGATGGTTGTATCGTTGGTGGATGTCAATGTGATGAATCTGTTTTTGTACGATGTTAAATTTCATGTACCGAACCAGGCATAGATCCAGATGGGTCCGTGTTTGTCAGCTTCTTGTTGGTTGCTTTTTAGCCAGTTGTATCGATATTCACTTGTTGCACCACTTTGGTTCCACCAGAGTTTCTCTTGGTCTACCCGAGTTGATTGTCTTACTTGCCTTGTAGCCAGTTTCCTTTGCTGTCTGAATGAACTGCTGGAGTATATTTTCGCTGTTATGTATGGACTTCTGCGTTGTTTTCATCCAGGAATTTAACCAGTTTGTTGATAGACATGGATTGTGTAATTTAGTGCAAGTACACTGCAGGTATGGATAATTTGTACGTATGGTGTGGGTTCAATCAGCTTTGCAGCTCATGCAGAAAAGGTGGCATTTTAAAATAGAGTCCTCTGTTAAACTGAAATGGTAAATGGCCATATTTACTGTATAACTAGCATACAAAATTGTAGAGGATCATCCCTTATATATCCCTAATAACTTGTGTTTCATTAGAGAAGCCTACTTAAATTTTTTCCCATAGGGTTCTGTGTTAAACCAAGTCCTGTAGTGGCTGCCATTTTAAATTTCCTACTGGGCATAAAACATAAACCTTAATTAGGACCATCCGATAGAATAATGGTGATCAGTTTTGTTTTTATTGGTTAAGCCATTTTAGAGAAGAAAACAGTTTCCCTTATAGTCCTATGTTAAATCTTAAACTAAATCCTGTGGTGGGGGCCATTTCAAATTTCCGATTGGCATAAAAAACATAACAATTTATAGAGGACTATCCTATGAATGCTTGTGATAAGTTTTGTTTCTATTGTTTAACCGGTTTTAGAGAAGAGGCCTTTAAAACTTTGTTCTTTTTGGGTCCTATTTTAAACTCAGTTCTGTGTGGTGGCAGCCATTTTGAATTTCCAATTGGCATTAAAAAAATAAACTATATAGAGGACCATCCAAACAATATTGCTAGTAATTTTGTTTCTATTGGTTAACCAGTTTCTGAGAAGAAGCCTTTTAAAACTTTTTCATAGTGTCCTATGTTAAGTCCTGCAGTAAAGGCCATTTTGAATGTCCAATTGGAAAAAACATAAACCTTATAGAGGTCCATCCAAACAATATTGTAAGTAAGTTTTGTTTCGATTGGTTAACTGATTTAAAAAAAGAAGCCTTTTAAAACTTTTTTCCCATAGGGTCCTATGTTAAACTAGGTCCCACAGCCATATATGTTTTCCAATCAGAATAAAAAACATAACTTTGTAAAGGTCCATCCAATGAACATTCTGACATAGTTTGGTTTCAATTGGCCAAGTGGTTTTAGAGAAGATTAAAATGAAAAACGTTTACAGGCGCTGATGTCTGGGTCAAGTGAGCTAAAAAATGATGAATTTTTGCAATTTCTACATTTTATTGAAAAGGACGGAAAGTAACAATAATAACACTGAGCTAGGTATGACACATATCAACATGCTACTACATATCTGACATTACTGGTATTAAAAATTTTAAAAGTAAACAAAAACAAAATATAAAATGTTTGTAAAATATTAATAAAAAAAACACCAATAAATGGTTTAAATCACAATATCACAAGATGACAGTATAATTAAATAAAACAAGTGTGGACTGTGAGCACACTCACAAAGCGAAACCCCCCGCTTCACTTTCAAGTCCAATTATCTAACCTTAATGATATCCGAGGTCAATGAAAATCCTTCATGCACATCTGCATATAATGTACTTCCTTTATGCTAAGTTTCATCAAGCGGTTTAGAAGGTGTTGCGCTTACGAGGTCTCCCACTGAATACTTCTCAAACTGAATACTATATTTAAAAAGTCTAAGTCCAATTATCTCCCCTGAATAATATCCTACAGCGACGAAAATTCTTCATGCACATCTACATATGATGTACTTCCTTCATGTAAAGTTTCATCAAATTCTGTGAAGCTGTTTACGAGGAGTTGCGCTTAGGAGGTCTCCCACTGAATACTATATAAAAAAATGTCTGTCCAATTATCTCCCCTGAATAATATCCAACAGTGACGAAAAATCTTTATGCACATCTACATATGATGTACTTCCTCCATGTAAAGCTTCATAAAAATCTGTGAAGGGGTTTAGGAGGAGAAGCGCTTACAAGGAGTGTGGACAGACGGACAGACAGATATAGGTGATTCCTATATACCCCCCCCCCCCCAAACAAGTTTGCGGGGGGTATAATAACATATATAAGGCAAATAAAACATCTGTCTGAGAGTAGGTACCAATTGTCATTGGTTGTCTTAAGGTTAATAAGTTTTTAATAGAGCAGCAGGGATGTGGTATTTCATTCAGTACAGAGATTCTTGGTTTGTCTGTCCCCAAGAGATGAAAATTGGTATCCTACAAGCAGTAATGAATCCAATGTAACCAAGTTTGTGAAGTACATGTACCAACATACAGTGGACCCTGACAGCAGTAATACAGTATAGCAAAAATATATGTTCAATCATTCTACAGAATGATTTAATAGGCTTCCCACTTCAAAAGAACATCTATATTAAATGACCTTGACATTTAACATCTACAACATTAGTAATTTTTCTTTAGAAATTAACAAATTTTATAGAGATACTATTCAGATATCTTAAAATGAGAAAGTTCATTAAATAGGACATTATGGAGTTTGAATGACCTTGGCAACTGACCTTTTGACCTTTGCATATATTACTCATACAAAATGAGCATTTATTGAAATGAGCTCCTTGAACATGAGCATAAACATTAAAATAAGACCTCGAGCTTTTACAGCATGACCTTGACCATGCTAAATGTCAACAATGATCAACATTGAAGATCTTATGTCAATATCATTTAGTTATTGAGATATGACAACTAATAATAAATACCAAAATTAAGAAGATTACTTTGACATTTGACCTTGTATATGTTTCAAGGTAAAACGTCAAAATGATCTTAGCTGAAGACCCCATGCCTCTAATATCAATAGTTAATGAGTAATGAATGAAAAACTAATTGTCAATGGTTGTAATGGGAGATAACTCCTATAAGATGACGTCAAATCCTTTCCCTTTTAAATGTGACAATGTTGCATAAGGCCAACAATTTAACAATTACAAGTTATTGCCTATTTTTCATCCTTTCAAAGAAGAAGTGATGACAAAAATATCAATATCAAAATCTGCAATGTGACCTTGACCTTTGACCTTGTGTCAATTTTCAAGTTCAGGGTCAATGATTGCCAGTAGTGAAGGGTCTATGTAAATATCTGTTATAGTTACTGAGATATTGCTAGATACAATAACTTGCATTGATACAGGGAATATAACATGTGCAAAAGTTCAATTTAAAAACATGAAAATTTAATATGTTATACAGTTCATGTATGTGTCTTATTTTAACTTTCTGAACTAGTGCACACTAAGTTTAACCTATGGCATTGTAAAAAAAAATTTTTTTAAATAAAGTTACTAAAAATTTGTTGAAAATGCTTAAGCAAAATATGACACGGAATCCAGCCAAAACACAACACAATTGAAATTTCTTACAAATGTACATATACAGTGCAACATAGCTGTAACCAAGTACCATATAACATGGAATTATGTCTCAGTGGATTATAGAACCAAGTACCATATATCATGGAACTCAGTCTACATAGACTATAGGCATCACTGGCTCATTCCTAATAAGCTTAAAATAAGAAACATGTTTATAATAAAAAAAGTGTCAAACTATATACCACCAGTAAATCAAACAAAATTTTTAAGCAGGTTAAAAAAATTAACATCTTTTTTCTTAGAAAAACGTGAAATAGAAGGTTAAATTGACTAGAGGTCACCACCATAGGTCTATAATAGAAAGTGGATCTATTTACTAAATGGTTGGAAAGCATGAGACACACAAATATAAAATGATGTAATTGTATAAAAAATATTTCTATTATTAAAATATTTATATAAAAAAAACTAAAGATTGTATAAATTCTCTTTTTTTCTTGGATATAAACAAAAATGGTAAAGAATAGCAAAATAACAAAGACTAAAAACATGTAAATTCAAAATCACCACAAGAGTACTACAAAACTACTTACTAACCATAAATTTCAGTTGTGACATGCCTATTCTATCATATGTATATTTTATGTCAATTTCGCCACATTAATTTTATAATTTTAAGGTTTATTTATTATGCAATTATAAATATATAGTATAAATATTCATAATGTTAATGTGGCAAGACTTGGGGTCCTTATATCATAAAAAACCCAACCCCAAAATCTGATACTACCCTATCATTTTGATTCCTGCCAAGAGATTGAACATCAAAGTTTGTTACCCTATACTTAACTGTTCCTACCTGTTATGACATATATTATGAAAAAGGATTTGTTTAGATGTCTAGAATAGGATAAATAGAGTATTTCTGTACAAAAATATGTAATAACAACTTTGAAATAAAATGATAATTACATTTATAAAAAGCCATAAAAGATTCCACAGTTTCAGAGACAATAGTGTATTTATTTACACACATATAAAATGGAATGCATAAATATAAATAAAAAACAATAATTTTGAAAATCTCTTCATCAACAAAAATAAATAATAATAATCTGATTTCAATAAATATGCTATAAAACACTTTATAAAAAGTAATAAAAGACTCATTTTCGTGTGAATAATACAAGTAATAACAAAAAAATATATGTTAAATGATTATTTCCTCAGGAAGATTTTTAAATCATCTGCTACCTATCATAAAATATTTTGCTTTGACAACTTACACCATATGTCTGTACTGGATAACAAGAAACAAGAGTTGAAATATATTACTGCAATTCTTGCAGGTAATACATAACTGTCCATTGAAATTAGATAACAATTTTGTATTCTATTCTACTTGTATATTTATTATACACTAGAAATGTTGTTCAACGCCACGTTCAGCAATTTTTCAGCTATATCATGGCATCCAGTTTTTATTGGGGAAGGAAGCCAGGCTACATAGAGGAAACCCTTGATCTTCGGTAGGAAAACTGGCAATCCTTATCAATTGAGATTAGGGTCAAGCTAACCCTGCCCGCAGAGAGACTCAAACCCACAATCTCAGTGGTGACATACCACAACTTCAATAGCAGTCAAACTACCTTAACAACCCAGCCACCAAGGCCCCTCCCCCCCCCCCCCCCCCCCACTATATGGTGCCGCATAACCTCAGGGTATAATGGTTTCATTATTGGGTAGAATTCAAACAAACTACAGATAGTATTGTCACATCCAACAATAGTTGGGGTAGAATTATCAATCACTATCACTAATGTGAGATCTTTTCTTTCTAATTTTTTGTCGTATTTTTGACCCTCTATACTCTTTCTCTTCCTCTGTGTTGGAATCCTGAGGTCGACTTAAGCTTCTAGGTTTTTGTCGTATTTTTGACCCTCTATTCTCTTTCTCTTCCTCGGTGTTGGAATCATGTGATCTACTTAAGCTTCTTATATTCTTTCTCACACTGCTAAAGTCATTAACATCAGAATTATCAAATTCCTGCCGAATATTCATTCTGACTGATCGTGGTCGATTGTCATCATCACTGTCAGACTCTAGACTTCTATCAAGACGTCTTTGTTGATGGGATTTTTTCTTCTGCAAACTGGGAGGAGTTGATATTTTACTGAACAGAGTTTGATTTTCTTCCAGAAAGTGTGGTACCATTTTCTCATTTTCAGCTTCTGGTTTTTTTATATCTTGGTCAATGTTCAACACCTTCTCTTCATTTTCCCTCTGTTTCTTTTTCTTCTTTTTCTTCTTGTGTTTCTTGTCTTTTTTCTCTTCCTCCACTTTTTCAGCAACCTAGGGAAAAAAGAGATTTTCTATATGGTTTCAGTTTTTAGTTTTGAAGTTTGGAGGCTTATTTTTTATGTAGTGTAGGCAGTGGGATAGGCAAATCTTCCTTTGTTAGTTACCAAACTGTAAATGGTCCTAAATTTTGTCTTCTGATGATATTCTGGCTTATTTTTTAAAAATGTTCTAAAAGTCTCAATTAGTCTCATAAATGTGCTATGTTTTTCTTCTTCATAAAATAAAACATAGACAAAACATGAGGCTGAATAATAACTAATGTTTTTTATTAATGCAACACTTACAAGCAAACTCATCAACATTTCATCAGTAACAACAATAACTAAAAAATCACCTTACTTTCTTAAGTAATAACGCCAGCATAATTAATTCTAATTTTTGTTCTGTACTCACTGTTATTTGAAATTATTTTAGGCGACTTAAATTTAGAACTTTCAATAAGAAAAATACAGCCTACAATGCGACCTCAATAGATTAACAAACTGATCAGGTACCTGGCTCCTAAAATTCCATAGGATAAAATCTAAACACATACACTTTGGACCAGAAACAGGAAAAGGATACAAACTAACAAACAGCACAACGAACAATCAAACTATGAAAATGACCCAGGGGTCAGACAATTTTTGACCAACAAAATGTTTGTAGGCATTGTCTTTTTAGCAAATTACAATGTAAATCTAGCTCCTATAGTTTTCAAGTTATATTGTAAAAACAAACAATTTTGTCAAAAATAATAAATTAAGGGCAATAACTCCTGTAGGAAGTCATCACACAATTCAAACTTTTAGGAACAGTTGTAGAGCTTCCTGTGCTAATCAATTTTTTTTTCATAAGCTATTATAATTTTTGAGATATTGACCCAAAACATGTGTTCACCCTCACGTTATAATTTTAGTAACAGCAGCCATCTTTGTCCTCTGATCAAGACCCAGGGTACTTATTTGAAACAAGGTAAGTGCTGAAGTCACTTACAATGGATTTTACCCTACTACTTTTTGTGAAATAAACTACAGTTCCTGTCAATATACAATAGTTTAAAACGGCCACACTTAGAATATAGCAGTAATGGTATTGCAGTATGGTGATTTGTAAATAAAAAAGAGGCTATACTAATAGAAAAAATTTAAAAGAGAGCAACAAAAATAACATCAGAAATAAAACACTAGCAATGAAGATAGATTAAAAGCCCTTGGTCTACCAACACTTAAATATAGGACTAGAGCTGACATAGCAGAAACATACAAAATCGTTAATGGAATTAATAAAATTGAGCAGTCAGAACATTTTCCCCAATTAGAAATACATCTACATGGGGACAGTAGCACAAGTTTAAAATAAAACATGTTGAACATAAGAAAATGCAGCTTTTTCCCAAAGAGTTGTTGATTTATGGAATTCATTTCTTAACAATTAAGTTAAAAGCAGTAGTATAAATAGTTTTAAACAAGTATTGAAAGGACTTTCAGAGTTATTTCATACTGCATCTATATGGACCAGAGGCAGTTAACTGTGCTTGAACAAATATCCAAATAGAGCAGATAGGCAACAAAACCTAAATAAGACAATCTCAAGAACAAGGTAACAAGTAAATTTATGACATTGTTAACTAATATAGGCAGAAAAAATCTATAAGCTACCAGCTACTGTATATGAAACTTTAAGAATCAAATACACTTATATCTGGTGCATGCCCTGTGTATTACTTTAAACAAATTTCTTTCAATTTTAATTGTTAACTTTGAAGAGATGCTTAGAATGTTTCAGATAAGAATCAGTAATTACAAAGAAGCTCACTTAGAATTGTACTGAAGAGTAACTGGGATCCAGTGGATAAATATACATACTGAATAATTCTGACAGTGTTCTATGAAAGATTTTTTAGGAGTATTGTGTATTTTTATTGGTACATGTACTAGTTATAAAACTGGGCAATTCTGGTGATGTATATCTCAGACACTATGTTACCAAGGTAATCCAGGTGATAAAAATCTCAGATAGTACATTACCAAGGCAATCCTGGTGATATATATCTAAGATAGTACATTACCAAGGCAATCCAGGTGAAATATATCTCAAACTGTATGTTACCAAGGCAATCCTGGTGATATATATCTAAGATAGTACATTACCAAGGCAATCCTGGTGATATATATATATCTCAGAAAGTACATCACCAAGGCAATCCTGGTAATATATATCTAAAAAAGTACATTACCAAGGCAATCCTGGTGATATATATCTCAGATAGTACATCACCAAGGCAATCCTGGTGATATTTATCTCAGATAGTACATTACCAAGACAATCCTAGTGATATATATCTCAGATAGTATGTTACCAAGATAATGTGATATATATCTCAGATAGTACATTACCAAGGCAATCCTGGTGATATATATCTCAGATAGTACATCACCAAGGCAATCCTGGTAATATATATCTAAGATAGAAAATTACCAAGGCAATCCTGGTAATATATATCTCAGATAGTACATCACCAAGGCAATCCATGTGATATATATCTCAGATAGCATGTTACCATGGCAATCCTGGTGATATATATCTCAGATAGTACATTACCAAGACAATCCTGGTGAAATATATCTCAAACAGTATGTTACCAAGGTAATCCTGGTGATACACATCTCAGATAGTACATTACCAAGGCAATCCAGGTGATATATATCTCAGATAGTACATTAACAAGGCAATCCTGGTGAAATATATCTCAAACAGTATGTTACCAAGGTAATGCTGGTGATATTTATCACAAACATTATGTTACCAAGGCAACCCTGGTGATATATATCTCAGATAGTTCATTACCAAGGCAATCCTGGTGATATATATCTCAGATAGTACATTACAAAGGCAATCCAGGTGATATATATCTCAGATAGTAGATCACCAAGGCAATCCTGGTGATATATATCTCAGATAGTACATTACCAAGGCAATCCTGGTGATATATATCTCAAAAAGTACATTACCAAGGCAATCCAGGGGATATATATCTCAGATAGTACATTAACAAGGCAATCCAGGTGAAATATATCTCAAACAGTATGTTACCAAGGTAATCCTGGTGATATTTATCTCAAATATTATGTTTCCAAGGCAACCCTGGTGATATATATCTCAGATAGTTCATTACCAAGGCAATCCATGTGATATATATCTCAGATAGTACATCAACAAGGCAATCCTGGTGATATATATCTCAGATAGTACATTACCAAGGCAATCCATGTGATATATATCTCAGATAGTACATCACCAAGGCAATCCTTGCAATATATATCTAAGATAGTACATTACCAAGGCAATCCTGGTGATATATATCTCAGATAGTATGTTACCAAGGCAATCCTGGTGATATATATCTCAGATAGTATGTTACCAAGGCAATCCTGGTGATATATATCTCAGATAGTACATCACCAAGGCAATCCTGGTAACATATATCTAAAATAGTACATTACCAAGGCAATCCTGGTGATATATATCTCAGATAGTACATCAAGGCAATCCTGGTGATATTGATCTCAGATAGTACATTAGCAAGACAATCCTAGTGATATATATCTCAGATAGTATGTTACCAAGGCAATCCTGGTGATATATATCTCAGATAGTACATCACCAAGGCAATCCTGGTAATATATATCTAAGATGGTACATTACCAAGACAATCCTGGTGATATATATCTCAGATAGTATGTTACCAAGGCAATCCTGGTGATATATATCTCAGATAGTACATCAAGGCAATCCTGGTGATATTGATCTCAGATAGTACATTAGCAAGACAATCCTGGTGATATATATCTCAGATAGTATGTTACCAAGGCAATCCTGGTGATATATTTCTCAGATAGTACATTACCAAGGCAATCCTGGTGATATATCTCAGATAATATGTTACCAAGGCAATCCTGGTGATACACATCTCAGATAGTACATTACCAAGGCAATCCTGGTGATATATATCTCAGATTGTACATTACCAAGGCAATCCTGGTGATATATCTCAGATAATATGTTACCAAGGTAATCCTGGTGATATATATCTCAGATAGTACATTACCAAGGCAATCCATGTGATATATATCTCTGATAGTACATCACCAAGGCAATCCAGGTGATATATATCTCAGATAGTACATCACCAAGGCAATCCATGTGATATATATCTCAGATAGTACATCACCAAGGCAATCCAGGTGATATATATCTCAGATAGTATGTTACCAAGGCAATCCTGGTGATATATATCTCAGATAATATGTTACCAAGGCAATCCTGGTAATATATATCTCAGATAGTACATCACCAAGGCAATCCATGTGATATATATCTCAGATAGCATGTTACCAAGGCAATCCTGGTGATATATCTCAGATAATATGTTACCAAGGCAATCCTGGTGATATATATCTCAGATAGTACATCACCAAAGCAATCCATGTGATATATATCTCTGATAGTACATTACCAAGGCAATCTAGGTGATATATATCTCAGATAGTACATTACCAAGGCAATCCTGGTGATATATATCTCAGATAGTATGTTACCAAGACAATCCTGGTTATCTCAGATAATATGTTACCAAGGCAATCCTGGTGATATATATCTCAGATAGTACATCACCAAGGCAATCAATGTGATATATATATCAGATAGTACATTACCAAGGCAATCCTGGTGATATATATCTCAGATAGTATGTTACCAAGACAATCCTGGTTATCTCAGATAATATGTTACCAAGGCAATCCTGGTGATATATATCTCAGATAGTACATCACCAAGGCAATCAATGTGATATATATATCAGATAGTACATTACCAAGGCAATCCTGGTGATATATATCTCAGATAGTATGTTACCAAGGCAATCCTGATGATATATATCTAAGATAGTACATTACCAAGGCAATCCTGGTGATATATATCTCAGATAGTATGTTACCAAGGCAATCCTGGTGAAATATATCTCAGATAGTATATTACCAAGGCAATCCTGGTGATATATATCTCAGATAGTATGTTACCAAGGCAATCCTGGTGATATATATCTCAGATAGTACATCACCAAGGCAATCCTGGTAATATATATCTAAAAAAGTACATTACCAAGGCAATCCTGGTGATATATATCTCAGATAGTACATCACCAAGGCAATCCTGGTGATATTTATCTCAGATAGTACATTACCAAGACAATCCTGGTAATATATATCTCAGATAGTATGTTACCAAGGTAATCCTAGTGATATATATCTCAGATAGTACATTACCAAGGCAATCCTGGTGATATATATCTCAGATAGTACATTACCAAGGCAATCCAGGTGATATATATCTCAGATAGTACATTAACAAGGCAATCCTGGTGAAATATATCTCAAACAGTATGTTACCAAGGTAATGCTGGTGATATTTATCTCAAACATTATGTTACCAAGGCAATCCTAGTGATATATATCTCAGATAGTTCATTACCAAGGCAATCCATGTGATATATATCTCAGATAGTACATCACCAAGGCAATCCTGGTGATATATATCTCAGATAGTACATTACCAAGGCAATCCATGTGATATATATCTCAGATAGTACATCACCAAGGCAATCCTGGCAATATATATCTAAGATAGTACATTACCAAGGCAATCCTGGTGATATATATCTCAGATAGTATGTTACCAAGGCAATCCTGGTAATATATATCTAAGATGGTACATTACCAAGACAACCCTGGTGATATATATCTCAGATAGTATGTTACCAAGGCAATCCTGGTGATATATTTCTCAGATAGTACATTACCAAGGCAATCCTGGTGATATATCTCAGATAATATGTTACCAAGGCAATCCTGGTGATATATATCTCAGATAATATGTTACCAAGGCAATCCTGGTGATACACATCTCAGATAGTACATTACCAAGGCAATCCTGGTGATATATATCTCAGATAGTACATTACCAAGGCAATCCTGGTGATATATCTCAGATAATATGTTACCAAGGTAATCCTGGTGGTATATATCTCAGATAGTACATTACCAAGGCAATCCATGTGATATGTATCTCAGATAGTACATCACCAAGGCAATCCAGGTGATATATATCTCAGATAGTACATCACCAAGGCAATCCATGTGATATATATCTCAGATAGTACATCACCAAGGCAATCCAGGTGATATATATCTCAGATAGTATGTTACCAAGGCAATCCTGGTGATATATATCTCAGATAATATGTTACCAAGGCAATCCTGGTAATATATATCTCAGATAGTACATCACCAAGGCAATCCATGTGATATATATCTCAGATAGCATGTTATCAAGGCAATCCTGGTGATATATCTCAGATAATATGTTACCAAGGCAATCCTGGTGATATATATCTCTGATAGTACATTACCAAGGCAATCTAGGTGATATATATCTCAGATAGTACATTACCAAGGCAATCCTGGTGATATATATCTCAGATAGTACATCACCAAGGCAATCAATGTGATATATATATCAGATAGTACATTACCAAGGCAATCCTGGTGATATATATCTCAGATAGTATGTTACCAAGACAATCCTGGTTATCTCAGATAATATGTTACCAAGGCAATCCTGGTGATATATATCTCAGATAGTATGTTACCAAGGCAATCCTGATGATATATATCTAAGATAGTACATTACCAAGGCAATCTTGGTGATATATATCTCAGATAGTATGTTACCAAGGCAATCCTGGTGAAATATATCTCAGATAGTATATTACCAAGGCAATCCTGGTGATATATATCTCAGATAGTATGTTACCAAGGCAATCCTGGTAATATATATCTAAAAAAGTACATTACCAAGGCAATCCTGGTGATATATATCTCAGATAGTACATCACCAAGGCAATCCTGGTGATATTTATCTCAGATAGTACATTACCAAGACAATCCTAGTGATATATATCTCAGATAGTATGTTACCAAGGTAATCCTAGTGATATATATCTCAGATAGTACATTACCAAGGCAATCCTGGTGATATATATCTCAGATAGTACATCACCAAGGCAATCCTGGTAATATATATCTAAGATAGAAAATTACAAAGGCAATCCTGGTAATATATATCTCAGATAGTACATCACCAAGGCAATCCATGTGATATATATCTCAGATAGTATGTTAGCAATGCAATCCTGGTGATATATCTCAGATAATATGTTACCAAGGCAATCCTGGTGATATATATCTCAGATAGTACATCACCAAGGCAATCCATGTGATATATATCTCAGATAGTACATTACCAAGGCAATCCAGGTGATATATATCTCAGATAGTACATTACCAAGGCAATCCTGGTGATATATATCTCAGATAGTACATTACCAAGGCAATCCTGGTGATATATATCTCAGATAGTATGTTACCAAGACAATCCTGGTGATATATCTCGGGTAATATGTTACCAAGGCAATCCTGGTGATATATATCTCAGATAGTACATCACCAAGGCAATCCTGGTAATATATATCTAAAATAGTACATTACCAAGGCAATCCTGGTGATATATATCTCAGATAGTACATCACCAAGGCAATCCTGGTGATATTTATCTCAGATAGTACATCACCAAGGCAATCCAGGTGATATATATCTCAGATAGTACATCACCAAGGCAATCCATGTGATATATATCTCAGATAGTACATCACCAAGGCAATCCAGGTGATATATATCTCAGATAGTATGTTACCAAGGCAATCCTGGTGATATATATCTCAGATAATATGTTACCAAGGCAATCCTGGTAATATATATCTCAGATAGTACATCACCAAGGCAATCCATGTGATATATATCTCAGATAGCATGTTATCAAGGCAATCCTGGTGATATATCTCAGATAATATGTTACCAAGGCAATCCTGGTGATATATATCTCAGATAGTACATCACCAAGGCAATCCATGTGATATATATCTCTGATAGTACATTACCAAGGCAATCTAGGTGATATATATCTCAGATAGTACATTACCAAGGCAATCCTGGTGATATATATCTCAGATAGTATGTTACCAAGACAATCCTGGTTATCTCAGATAATATGTTACCAAGGCAATCCTGGTGATATATATCTCAGATAGTACATCACCAAGGCAATCAATGTGATATATATATCAGATAGTACATTACCAAGGCAATCCTGGTGATATATATCTCAGATAGTATGTTACCAAGACAATCCTGGTTATCTCAGATAATATGTTACCAAGGCAATCCTGGTAATATATATATCAGATAGTACATTACCAAGGCAATCCTGGTGATATATATCTCAGATAGTATGTTACCAAGACAATCCTGGTGATATATATCTCAGATAGTACATCACCAAGGCAATCCAGGTGATATATATCTCAGATAATATGTTACCAAGGCAATCCTGGTGATATATATCTCAGATAGTATGTTACCAAGGCAATCCTGATGATATATATCTAAGATAGTACATTACCAAGGCAATCCTGGTGATATATATCTCAGATAGTATGTTACCAAGGCAATCCTGGTGATATATATCTCAGATAATATGTTACCAAGGCAATCCTGGTGATATATATCTCAGATAATATGTTACCAAGGCAATCCTGGTGATATATATCTCAGATAGTATGTTACCAAGGCAATCCTGATGATATATATCTAAGATAGTACATTACCAAGGCAATCCTGGTGATATATATCTCAGATAATATGTTACCAAGGCAATCCTGGTGATATATATCTCAGATAGTATGTTACCAAGGCAATCCTGATGATATATATCTAAGATAGTACATTACCAAGGCAATCCTGGTGATATATATCTCAGATAGTATGTTACCAAGGCAATCCTGGTGATATATATCTCAGATAGTACATTACCAAGGCAATCCTGGTGATATATATCTCAGATAGTATGTTACCAAGGCAATCCTGGTGAAATATATCTCAGATAGTATATTACCAAGGCAATCCTGGTGATATATATCTCAGATAGTATATTACCAAGGCAATCCTGGTGATATATATCTCAGATAGTATGTTACCAAGGCAATCCTGGTGAAATATATCTCAGATAGTATATTACCAAGGCAATCCTGGTGATATATATCTCAGATAGTATATTACCAAGGCAATCCTGGTGATATATATCTCAGATAGTATGTTACCAAGGCAATCCTGGTGATATATATCTCAGATAGTATGTTACCAAGGCAATCCTGGTGATATATATCTCAGATAGTACATCACCAAGGCAATCCTGGTAATATATATCTAAAAAAGTACATTACCAAGGCAATCCTGGTGATATATATCTCAGATAGTACATCACCAAGGCAATCCTGGTGATATTTATCTCAGATAGTACATTACCAAGACAATCCTAGTGATATATATCTCAGATAGTATGTTACCAAGGTAATCCTAGTGATATATATCTCAGATAGTACATTACCAAGGCAATCAATGTGATATATATATCAGATAGTACATCACCAAGGCAATCCTGGTGATATTTATCTCAGATAGTACATTACCAAGACAATCCTAGTGATATATATCTCAGATAGTATGTTACCAAGGTAATCCTGGTGATATATATCTCAGATAGTACATCACCAAGGCAATCCTGGTAATATATATCTAAGATAGAAAATTACAAAGGCAATCCTGGTAATATATATCTCAGATAGTACATCACCAAGGCAATCCATGTGATATATATCTCAGATAGTATGTTAGCAATGCAATCCTGGTGATATATCTCAGATAATATGTTACCAAGGCAATCCTGGTGATATATATCTCAGATAGTACATCACCAAGGCAATCCATGTGATATATATCTCAGATAGTACATTACCAAGGCAATCCAGGTGATATATATCTCAGATAGTACATTACCAAGGCAATCCTGGTGATATATATCTCAAATAGTACATTACCAAGGCAATCCTGGTGATATATATCTCAGATAGTATGTTACCAAGACAATCCTGGTGATATATCTCGGATAATATGTTACCAAGGCAATCCTGGTGATATATATCTCAGATAGTACATCACCAAGGCAATCCTGGTAATATATATCTAAAATAGTACATTACCAAGGCAATCCTGGTGATATATATCTCAGATAGTACATCACCAAGGCAATCCTGGTGATATTTATCTCAGATAGTACATTACCAAGACAATCCTAGTGATATATATCTCAGATAGTATGTTACCAAGGCAATCCTGGTGATATATATCACAGATAATATGTTACCAAGGCAATCCTGGTGATATATATCTCAGATAGTACATTACCAAGACAATCCTAGTGATATATATCTCAGATAGTATGTTACCAAGGCAATCCTGGTGATATATATCTCAGATAGTATGTTACCAAGGCAATCCTGGTGATATATATCTCAGATAGTATGTTACCAAGGCAATCCTGGTGATATATATCTCAGATAGTACATCACCAAGGCAATCCTGGTAATATATATCTAAGATAGTACATTACCAAGGCAATCCTGGTGATATATATCTCAGATAGTACATCACCAAGGCAATCCTGGTGATATATATCTAAGATAGTACATTACCCAGGCAATCCATGTGATATATATCTCAGATAGTACATCACCAAGGCAATCCTGGCAATATATATCTAAGATAGTACATTACCAAGGCAATCCTGGTGATATATATCTCAGATAGTACATCACCAAGGCAATCCTGGTGATATATATCTAAGATAGTACATTACCAAGGCAATCCATGTGATATATATCTCAGATAGTACATCACCAAGGCAATCCTGGCAATATATATCTAGGATAGTACATTACCAAGGCAATCCTGGTGATATATATCTCAGATAGTATGTTACCAAGGCAATCCTGGTGATATATATCTCAGATAGTATGTTACCAAGGCAATCCTGGTGAAATATATCTCAGATAGTATGTTACCAAGGCAATCCTGGTGATATATATCTCAGATAGTATGTTACCAAGGCAATCCTGGTGATATATATCTCAGATAGTACATCACCAAGGCAATCCTGGTAATATATATCTAAAATAGTACATTACCAAGGCAATCCTGGTGATATATATCTCAGATAGTACATCACCAAGGCAATCCTGGTGATATTTATCTCAGATAGTACATTACCAAGACAATCCTAGTGATATATATCTCAGATAGTATGTTACCAAGGCAATCCTGGTGATATATATCTCAGATAGTACATTACCAAGACAATCCTGGTGATATATATCTCAGATAGTATGTTACCAAGGCAATCCTGGTGATATATTTCTCAGATAGTACATTACCAAGGCAATCCTGGTGATATATCTCAGATAATATGTTACCAAGGCAATCCTGGTGATATATATCTCAGATAATATGTTACCAAGGCAATCCTGGTGATACACATCTCAGATAGTACATTACCAAGGCAATCCATGTGATATATATCTAAGATGGTACATTACCAAGGCAATCCATGTGATATATATCTCAGATAGTACATCACCAAGGCAATCCTGGCAATATATATCTAAGATAGTACATTACCAAGGCAATCCTGGTGATATATATCTCAGATAGTATGTTACCAAGGCAATCCTGGTGATATATATCTCAGATAGTACATCACCAAGGCAATCCTGGTAATATATATCTAAAATAGTACATTACCAAGGCAATCCTGGTGATATATATCTCAGATAGTACATCACCAAGGCAATCCTGGTGATATTTATCTCAGATAGTACATTACCAAGACAATCCTAGTGATATATATCTCAGATAGTATGTTACCAAGGCAATCCTGGTGATATATATCTCAGATAGTACATTACCAAGACAATGCTGGTGATATACATCTCAGATAGTATGTTACCAAGGCAATCCTGGTGATATATTTCTCAGATAGTACATTACCAAGGCAATCCTGGTGATATATCTCAGATAATATGTTACCAAGGCAATCCTGGTGATATATATCTCAGATAATATGTTACCAAGGCAATCCTGGTGATACACATCTCAGATAGTACATTACCAAGGCAATCCTGGTGATATATATCTCAGATAGTACATTACCAAGGCAATCCTGGTGATATATCTCAGATAATATGTTACCAAGGTAATCCTGGCGATATATATCTCAGATAGTACATTACCAAGGCAATCCATGTGATATATATCTCAGATAGTACATCACCAAGGCAATCCAGGTGATATATATCTCAGATAGTACATCACCAAGGCAATCCATGTGATATATATCTCAGATAGTACATCACCAAGGCAATCCTGGTGATATATATCTCAGATAATATGTTACCAAGGCAATCCTGGTGATATATATCTCAGATAGTACATCACCAAGGCAATCCATGTGATATATATCTCAGATAGTACATTACCAAGGCAATCCCGGTGATATATATCTCAGATAGTACATCACCAAGGCAATCCATGTGATATATATCTCAGATAGTACATCACCAAGGCAATCCAGGTGATATATATCTCAGATAGTACATCACCAAGGGAATCCTGGTAATATATATCTAAAATAGTACATTACCAAGGCAATACTGGTGATATATATCTCAGATAATATGTTACCAAGGCAATCCTGGTGATATATATCTCAGATAGTACATTACCAAGACAATCCTGGTGATATATATCTCAGATAGTATGTTACCAAGGCAATCCTGGTGATATATATCTCAGATAGTACATTACCAAGGCAATCCTGGTGATATATCTCAGATAATATGTTACCAAGGTAATCCTAGTGATATATATCTCAGATAGTACATTACCAAGGCAATCCTGGTGATATATATCTCAGATAGTACATTACCAAGGCAATCCTGCTAATATATATCTAAGATAGTACATTACCAAGGCAATTCTGGTGATATATCTCAGATAGTACATTACCAAGGCAATCCTGGTGATATATATCTCAGATAGTACATTACCAAGGCAATCCAGGTGATATATATCTCAGATAGTACATTAACAAGGCAATTCAGGTGAAATATATCTCAAACAGTATGTTACCAAGGTAATCCTGGTGATATTTATCTCAAACATTATGTTACCAAGGCAACACTGGTGATATATATCCCAGATAGTTCATTACCAAGGCAATCCTGGTGATATATATCGCAGATAGTACATTACCAAGGCAATCCAGGTGATATATATCTCAGATAGTATGTTACCAAGGCAATCCTGGTGATATATATCTCAGATAGAACATTACCAAGGCAATCCTGGTGATATATATCTCAGATTGTACATTACCAAGACAATCCTGGTGATATATATCTCAGATAGTACATCACCAAGGCAATCCTGGTAATATATATCTAAGATGGTACATTACCAAGACAATCCTGGTGATATATATCTCAGATAGTATGTTACCAAGGCAATCCTGGTGATATATTTCTCAGATAGTACATTACCAAGGCAATCCTGGTGATATATCTCAGATAATATGTTACCAAGGCAATCCTGGTAATATATATCTCAGATAATATGTTACCAAGGCAATCCTGGTGATACACATCTCAGATAGTACATTACCAAGGCAATCCTGGTGATATATATCTCAGATAGTACATTACCAAGGCAATCCTGGTGATATATCTCAGATAATATGTTACCAAGGTAATCCTGGTGATATATATCTCAGATAGTACATTACCAAGGCAATCCATGTGATATATATCTCAGATAGTACATCACCAAGGCAATCCTGGTGATATATATCTCAAAAAGTACATTACCAAGGCAATCCAGGGGATATATATCTCAGATAGTACATTAACAAGGCAATCCAGGTGAAATATATCTCAAACAGTATGTTACCAAGGTAATCCTGGTGATATTTATCTCAAACATTATGTTACCAAGGCAACCCTGGTGATATATATCTCAGATAGTTCATTACCAAGGCAATCCTGGTGATATATATCTCAGATAGTACATCACCAAGGGAATCCTGGTAATATATATCTAAGATAGTACATCACCAAGGCAATCCATGTGATATATATCTCAGATAGTACATCACCAAGGCAATCCATGTGATATATATCTCAGATAGTACATCACCAAGGCAATCCTGGTGATATATATCTCAGATAGTACATTACCAAGGCAATCCCGGTGATATATATCTCAGATAGTACATCACCAAGGCAATCCTGGTGATATTTATCTCAGATAGTACATTACCAAGACAATCCTGGTAATATATATCTAAAATAGTACATTACCAAGGCAATCCTGGTGATATATATCTCAGATAGTACATCACCAAGGCAATCCTGGTGATATTTATCTCAGATAGTACATTACCAAGACAATCCTAGTGATATATATCTCAGATAGTATGTTACCAAGGCAATCCTGGTGATATATATCACAGATAATATGTTACCAAGGCAATCCTGGTGATATATATCTCAGATAGTACATTACCAAGACAATCCTAGTGATATATATCTCAGATAGTATGTTACCAAGGCAATCCTGGTGATATATATCTCAGATAGTATGTTACCAAGGCAATCCTGGTGATATATATCTCAGATAGTATGTTACCAAGGCAATCCTGGTGATATATATCTCAGATAGTACATCACCAAGGCAATCCTGGTAATATATATCTAAGATAGTACATTACCAAGGCAATCCTGGTGATATATATCTCAGATAGTACATCACCAAGGCAATCCTGGTGATATATATCTAAGATAGTACATTACCCAGGCAATCCATGTGATATATATCTCAGATAGTACATCACCAAGGCAATCCTGGCAATATATATCTAAGATAGTACATTACCAAGGCAATCCTGGTGATATATATCTCAGATAGTACATCACCAAGGCAATCCTGGTGATATATATCTAAGATAGTACATTACCAAGGCAATCCATGTGATATATATCTCAGATAGTACATCACCAAGGCAATCCTGGCAATATATATCTAGGATAGTACATTACCAAGGCAATCCTGGTGATATATATCTCAGATAGTATGTTACCAAGGCAATCCTGGTGATATATATCTCAGATAGTATGTTACCAAGGCAATCCTGGTGAAATATATCTCAGATAGTATGTTACCAAGGCAATCCTGGTGATATATATCTCAGATAGTATGTTACCAAGGCAATCCTGGTGATATATATCTCAGATAGTACATCACCAAGGCAATCCTGGTAATATATATCTAAAATAGTACATTACCAAGGCAATCCTGGTGATATATATCTCAGATAGTACATCACCAAGGCAATCCTGGTGATATTTATCTCAGATAGTACATTACCAAGACAATCCTAGTGATATATATCTCAGATAGTATGTTACCAAGGCAATCCTGGTGATATATATCTCAGATAGTACATTACCAAGACAATCCTGGTGATATATATCTCAGATAGTATGTTACCAAGGCAATCCTGGTGATATATTTCTCAGATAGTACATTACCAAGGCAATCCTGGTGATATATCTCAGATAATATGTTACCAAGGCAATCCTGGTGATATATATCTCAGATAATATGTTACCAAGGCAATCCTGGTGATACACATCTCAGATAGTACATTACCAAGGCAATCCATGTGATATATATCTAAGATGGTACATTACCAAGGCAATCCATGTGATATATATCTCAGATAGTACATCACCAAGGCAATCCTGGCAATATATATCTAAGATAGTACATTACCAAGGCAATCCTGGTGATATATATCTCAGATAGTATGTTACCAAGGCAATCCTGGTGATATATATCTCAGATAGTACATCACCAAGGCAATCCTGGTAATATATATCTAAAATAGTACATTACCAAGGCAATCCTGGTGATATATATCTCAGATAGTACATCACCAAGGCAATCCTGGTGATATTTATCTCAGATAGTACATTACCAAGACAATCCTAGTGATATATATCTCAGATAGTATGTTACCAAGGCAATCCTGGTGATATATATCTCAGATAGTACATTACCAAGACAATGCTGGTGATATACATCTCAGATAGTATGTTACCAAGGCAATCCTGGTGATATATTTCTCAGATAGTACATTACCAAGGCAATCCTGGTGATATATCTCAGATAATATGTTACCAAGGCAATCCTGGTGATATATATCTCAGATAATATGTTACCAAGGCAATCCTGGTGATACACATCTCAGATAGTACATTACCAAGGCAATCCTGGTGATATATATCTCAGATAGTACATTACCAAGGCAATCCTGGTGATATATCTCAGATAATATGTTACCAAGGTAATCCTGGCGATATATATCTCAGATAGTACATTACCAAGGCAATCCATGTGATATATATCTCAGATAGTACATCACCAAGGCAATCCAGGTGATATATATCTCAGATAGTACATCACCAAGGCAATCCATGTGATATATATCTCAGATAGTACATCACCAAGGCAATCCTGGTGATATATATCTCAGATAATATGTTACCAAGGCAATCCTGGTGATATATATCTCAGATAGTACATCACCAAGGCAATCCATGTGATATATATCTCAGATAGTACATTACCAAGGCAATCCCGGTGATATATATCTCAGATAGTACATCACCAAGGCAATCCATGTGATATATATCTCAGATAGTACATCACCAAGGCAATCCAGGTGATATATATCTCAGATAGTACATCACCAAGGGAATCCTGGTAATATATATCTAAAATAGTACATTACCAAGGCAATACTGGTGATATATATCTCAGATAATATGTTACCAAGGCAATCCTGGTGATATATATCTCAGATAGTACATTACCAAGACAATCCTGGTGATATATATCTCAGATAGTATGTTACCAAGGCAATCCTGGTGATATATATCTCAGATAGTACATTACCAAGGCAATCCTGGTGATATATCTCAGATAATATGTTACCAAGGTAATCCTAGTGATATATATCTCAGATAGTACATTACCAAGGCAATCCTGGTGATATATATCTCAGATAGTACATTACCAAGGCAATCCTGCTAATATATATCTAAGATAGTACATTACCAAGGCAATTCTGGTGATATATCTCAGATAGTACATTACCAAGGCAATCCTGGTGATATATATCTCAGATAGTACATTACCAAGGCAATCCAGGTGATATATATCTCAGATAGTACATTAACAAGGCAATTCAGGTGAAATATATCTCAAACAGTATGTTACCAAGGTAATCCTGGTGATATTTATCTCAAACATTATGTTACCAAGGCAACACTGGTGATATATATCCCAGATAGTTCATTACCAAGGCAATCCTGGTGATATATATCGCAGATAGTACATTACCAAGGCAATCCAGGTGATATATATCTCAGATAGTATGTTACCAAGGCAATCCTGGTGATATATATCTCAGATAGAACATTACCAAGGCAATCCTGGTGATATATATCTCAGATTGTACATTACCAAGACAATCCTGGTGATATATATCTCAGATAGTACATCACCAAGGCAATCCTGGTAATATATATCTAAGATGGTACATTACCAAGACAATCCTGGTGATATATATCTCAGATAGTATGTTACCAAGGCAATCCTGGTGATATATTTCTCAGATAGTACATTACCAAGGCAATCCTGGTGATATATCTCAGATAATATGTTACCAAGGCAATCCTGGTAATATATATCTCAGATAATATGTTACCAAGGCAATCCTGGTGATACACATCTCAGATAGTACATTACCAAGGCAATCCTGGTGATATATATCTCAGATAGTACATTACCAAGGCAATCCTGGTGATATATCTCAGATAATATGTTACCAAGGTAATCCTGGTGATATATATCTCAGATAGTACATTACCAAGGCAATCCATGTGATATATATCTCAGATAGTACATCACCAAGGCAATCCTGGTGATATATATCTCAAAAAGTACATTACCAAGGCAATCCAGGGGATATATATCTCAGATAGTACATTAACAAGGCAATCCAGGTGAAATATATCTCAAACAGTATGTTACCAAGGTAATCCTGGTGATATTTATCTCAAACATTATGTTACCAAGGCAACCCTGGTGATATATATCTCAGATAGTTCATTACCAAGGCAATCCTGGTGATATATATCTCAGATAGTACATCACCAAGGGAATCCTGGTAATATATATCTAAGATAGTACATCACCAAGGCAATCCATGTGATATATATCTCAGATAGTACATCACCAAGGCAATCCATGTGATATATATCTCAGATAGTACATCACCAAGGCAATCCTGGTGATATATATCTCAGATAGTACATTACCAAGGCAATCCCGGTGATATATATCTCAGATAGTACATCACCAAGGCAATCCAGGTGATATATATCTCAGATAGTACATCACCAAGGCAATCCTGGTAATATATATCTCAGATAGCATGTTACCAAGGCAATCCTGGTGATATATATCTCAGATAGTACATTACCAAGGCAATCCCGGTGATATATATCTCAGATAGTACATCACCAAGGCAATCCATGTGATATATATCTCAGATAGTACATTACCAAGGCAATCCTGGTGATATATATCTCAGATAGTACATCACCAAGGCAATCCAGGTGATATATATCTCAGATAGTACATCACCAAGGCAATCCTGGTGATATATATCTCAGATAGTACATTACCAAGGCAATCCTGGTAATATATATCTCAGATAGTATGTTACCAAGGCAATCCTGGTGATATATATCTAAGATAGTACATTACCAAGGCAATCCAGGTGATATATATCTCAGATAGTACATCACCAAGGCAATCCAGGTGATATATATCTCAGATAGTACATCACCAAGGCAATCCATGTGATATATATCTCAGATAGTACATCACCAAGGCAATCCATGTGATATATATCTCAGATAGTACATCACCAAGGCAATCCAGGTGATATATATCTCAGATAGTACATCACCAAGGCAATCCTGGCAATATATATCTAAGATAGTACATTACCAAGGCAATCCTGGTGATATATATCTCAGATAGTATGTTACCAAGGCAATCCTGGTGATATATATCTCAGATAGTATGTTACCAAGGCAATCCTGGTGAAATATATCTCAGATAGTATGTTACCAAGGCAATCCTGGTGATATATATCTCAGATAGTATGTTACCAAGGCAATCCTGGTGATATATATCTCAGATAGTACATCACCAAGGCAATCCTGGTAATATATATCTAAAATAGTACATTACCAAGGCAATCCTGGTGATATATATCTCAGATAGTACATCACCAAGGCAATCCTGGTGATATTTATCTCAGATAGTACATTACCAAGACAATCCTAGTGATATATATCTCAGATAGTATGTTACCAAGGCAATCCTGGTGATATATATCTCAGATAGTACATTACCAAGACAATCCTGGTGATATATATCTCAGATAGTATGTTACCAAGGCAATCCTGGTGATATATTTCTCAGATAGTACATTACCAAGGCAATCCTGGTGATATATCTCAGATAATATGTTACCAAGGCAATCCTGGTGATATATATCTCAGATAATATGTTACCAAGGCAATCCTGGTGATACACATCTCAGATAGTACATTACCAAGGCAATCCATGTGATATATATCTAAGATGGTACATTACCAAGGCAATCCATGTGATATATATCTCAGATAGTACATCACCAAGGCAATCCTGGCAATATATATCTAAGATAGTACATTACCAAGGCAATCCTGGTGATATATATCTCAGATAGTATGTTACCAAGGCAATCCTGGTGATATATATCTCAGATAGTACATCACCAAGGCAATCCTGGTAATATATATCTAAAATAGTACATTACCAAGGCAATCCTGGTGATATATATCTCAGATAGTACATCACCAAGGCAATCCTGGTGATATTTATCTCAGATAGTACATTACCAAGACAATCCTAGTGATATATATCTCAGATAGTATGTTACCAAGGCAATCCTGGTGATATATATCTCAGATAGTACATTACCAAGACAATCCTGGTGATATACATCTCAGATAGTATGTTACCAAGGCAATCCTGGTGATATATTTCTCAGATAGTACATTACCAAGGCAATCCTGGTGATATATCTCAGATAATATGTTACCAAGGCAATCCTGGTGATATATATCTCAGATAATATGTTACCAAGGCAATCCTGGTGATACACATCTCAGATAGTACATTACCAAGGCAATCCTGGTGATATATATCTCAGATAGTACATTACCAAGGCAATCCTGGTGATATATCTCAGATAATATGTTACCAAGGTAATCCTGGTGATATATATCTCAGATAGTACATTACCAAGGCAATCCATGTGATATATATCTCAGATAGTACATCACCAAGGCAATCCAGGTGATATATATCTCAGATAGTACATCACCAAGGCAATCCATGTGATATATATCTCAGATAGTACATCACCAAGGCAATCCTGGTGATATATATCTCAGATAATATGTTACCAAGGCAATCCTGGTGATATATATCTCAGATAGTATGTTACCAAGGCAATCCTGGTGATATATTTCTCAGATAGTACATTACCAAGGCAATCCTGGTGATATATCTCAGATAATATGTTACCAAGGCAATCCTGGTGATATATATCTCAGATAGTACATCACCAAGGCAATCCATGTGATATATATCTCAGATAGTACATCACCAAGGCAATCCAGGTGATATATATCTCAGATAGTACATCACCAAGGGAATCCTGGTAATATATATCTAAAATAGTACATTACCAAGGCAATCCTGGTGATATATATCTCAGATAATATGTTACCAAGGCAATCCTGGTGATATATATCTCAGATAGTACATTACCAAGACAATCCTGGTGATATATATCTCAGATAGTATGTTACCAAGGCAATCCTGGTGATATATATCTCAGATAGTACATTACCAAGGCAATCCTGGTGATATATCTCAGATAATATGTTACCAAGGTAATCCTAGTGATATATATCTCAGATAGTACATTACCAAGGCAATCCTGGTGATATATATCTCAGATAGTACATTACCAAGGCAATCCTGCTAATATATATCTAAGATAGTACATTACCAAGGCAATTCTGGTGATATATCTCAGATAGTACATTACCAAGGCAATCCTGGTGATATATATCTCAGATAGTACATTACCAAGGCAATCCAGGTGATATATATCTCAGATAGTACATTAACAAGGCAATTCAGGTGAAATATATCTCAAACAGTATGTTACCAAGGTAATCCTGGTGATATTTATCTCAAACATTATGTTACCAAGGCAACACTGGTGATATATATCCCAGATAGTTCATTACCAAGGCAATCCTGGTGATATATATCGCAGATAGTACATTACCAAGGCAATCCAGGTGATATATATCTCAGATAGTATGTTACCAAGGCAATCCTGGTGATATATATCTCAGATAGAACATTACCAAGGCAATCCTGGTGATATATATCTCAGATTGTACATTACCAAGACAATCCTGGTGATATATATCTCAGATAGTACATCACCAAGGCAATCCTGGTAATATATATCTAAGATGGTACATTACCAAGACAATCCTGGTGATATATATCTCAGATAGTATGTTACCAAGGCAATCCTGGTGATATATTTCTCAGATAGTACATTACCAAGGCAATCCTGGTGATATATCTCAGATAATATGTTACCAAGGCAATCCTGGTAATATATATCTCAGATAATATGTTACCAAGGCAATCCTGGTGATACACATCTCAGATAGTACATTACCAAGGCAATCCTGGTGATATATATCTCAGATAGTACATTACCAAGGCAATCCTGGTGATATATCTCAGATAATATGTTACCAAGGTAATCCTGGTGATATATATCTCAGATAGTACATTACCAAGGCAATCCATGTGATATATATCTCAGATAGTACATCACCAAGGCAATCCTGGTGATATATATCTCAAAAAGTACATTACCAAGGCAATCCAGGGGATATATATCTCAGATAGTACATTAACAAGGCAATCCAGGTGAAATATATCTCAAACAGTATGTTACCAAGGTAATCCTGGTGATATTTATCTCAAACATTATGTTACCAAGGCAACCCTGGTGATATATATCTCAGATAGTTCATTACCAAGGCAATCCTGGTGATATATATCTCAGATAGTACATCACCAAGGGAATCCTGGTAATATATATCTAAGATAGTACATCACCAAGGCAATCCATGTGATATATATCTCAGATAGTACATCACCAAGGCAATCCATGTGATATATATCTCAGATAGTACATCACCAAGGCAATCCTGGTGATATATATCTCAGATAGTACATTACCAAGGCAATCCCGGTGATATATATCTCAGATAGTACATCACCAAGGCAATCCATGTGATATATATCTCAGATAGTACATCACCAAGGCAATCCTGGTAATATATATCTCAGATAGCATGTTACCAAGGCAATCCTGGTGATATATATCTCAGATAGTACATTACCAAGGCAATCCCGGTGATATATATCTCAGATAGTACATCACCAAGGCAATCCATGTGATATATATCTCAGATAGTACATTACCAAGGCAATCCTGGTGATCTATATCTCAGATAGTACATCACCAAGGCAATCCATGTGATATATATCTCAGATAGTACATCACCAAGGCAATCCAGGTGATATATATCTCAGATAGTACATCACCAAGGCAATCCTGGTGATATATATCTCAGATAGTACATTACCAAGGCAATCCTGGTAATATATATCTCAGATAGTATGTTACCAAGGCAATCCTGGTGATATATATCTAAGATAGTACATTACCAAGGCAATCCAGGTGATATATATCTCAGATAGTACATCACCAAGGCAATCCAGGTGATATATATCTCAGATAGTACATCACCAAGGCAATCCATGTGATATATATCTCAGATAGTACATCACCAAGGCAATCCATGTGATATATATCTCAGATAGTACATCACCAAGGCAATCCAGGTGATATATATCTCAGATAGTACATTACCAAGGCAATCCAGGTGATATATATCTCAGATTGTACATCACCAAGGCAATCCATGTGATATATATCTCAGATAGTATGTTACCAAGGCAATCCTGGTGATATATATCTCAGATAGTATGTTACCAAGGCAATCCTGGTGATATATATCTCAGATAGTATGTTACCAAGGCAATCCAGGTGATATATATCTCAGATTGTACATCACCAAGGCAATCCATGTGATATATATCTCAGATAGTATGTTACCAAGGCAATCCTAGTGATATATATCTCAGATAGTACATCACCAAGGCAATCCAGGTGATATATATCTCAGATAGTACTTTGCCAAATATTTTTCAAACCCTTTTTTACCTTGCCACTATATTTCTTTCACTGTCGGTAGACAGGAAGTAGATATGCGACAGACCTGAAATCACTACTCGCAATATAGGCCCACATGGTTAGGTCATATATCAAATTTCAAGTGGTTTGTGATAATGTTAGAAAAATTTTCATACATTGACCACTATGTTGAAAATTGACTAAGACGGCAAACAGAAAGTAGATTTGCAACAGACCTGTAATGAGTACTCGCAATATATAGGACTACATGGTAAGGTCACATATAAAACTAAAGTGGTTGTGATAAGTAGTTGCTGAGAAAGCTGTTGTGAAAGTTATATTTTGAGGACAGAAGAAAAGACGGACAGACAGAGATAAACCAGTATACCCCTCTTCCTTGAAGTGGGGTTATAAATATAATACTGTAGCAGCTTGTCATTACATGTAGATAGATATTGTGGGTTTGTTTTCTGCTTATGTAGGGTATTTCAAAACACATAATAATTCATAAATAAAGCTATTTAAAAAATTTCTTTATGTTAAGGTTGAAAAATGTAATGAAATTATTTGGTTCCTTCCCCATATTATTTTTAATGGTTAGAGATGAGAGAAATATGTGGACATCATACTGGAAGCTCTTCTAATGAGAAATTCAAGTAAAACAATCCATTAAAGTGTACAAACTCTATAAAGAATGACAAAAAAGCCTTTTTATAATTTTGGTTGTACTTAACTATTGCAAAATACTTCAAACAAAATAATGAAATGTATTTTAAAATAGACATATTCACCTCAATCTCATTTGCAGATTGTATTGCTTTTGCTAAGCTAGTTGATTCAGCAGTTTTTGTTGCTGTAAGTGTCTCGTGCCCTACTCTGGAATTCTCTCTATCTACCGTTGGTTGATCTGTCTCATCCATAAAGTCTTCCTTTATCATCTTGTACAACTCATCAATTCTGGAAAAATATACTCAGGCTCAAAATATTCTTGCCAGATAAATCTGAGCCATAAAAAAATGTCTGAATGACAAATTATTTAAACTGTATTTTTAACTTAGCTAAAATTAAATGACATTTTGTCACATTTTTTATTCAATGTACAATTTTTACTGTTTATTACTATTTATAGCTGTTTAGGGATGACAAGGTATTAAATATTTCAAGAATTTGGTGCTGGCAGTTATTAGGATGAGTTTGATTATCAAAATGGAAAAATTACCAGAGATTTTAATAACTATAAGTTATCCCAGTACACAAATATCCATTGTCAACCTCCACACAAGTATGCAAGCTGTTAGGTCACAGATTTATTTTGAAATGTGTTCCGCAAAAAATCACTTTAAAACAAACAAAACCAAAATGCTGACCTTTTCTGCAAGCTTAAAATACTAATATCTGTATCACTTTTAGCTTCTGATTTCTTCTTCCTCAAATAATTACAAAGTTGTTCCTTTTCAAACAGCTGCAGGTATTCTAAATGGCGGGAGCCATACTGTCGACCTAAATTATATAAATATAATATCTGCATAGTTACAAAGAAATTTAAAAAGTTCTATCTGAAAATACTTACTTACTAATATGCATGTTTTAATTTATATGAAGCAACTTTCAGATTAAAAGACAAGTGTTTTGTTATATTCTCATGCGAACCATTGTCTCCCCAGCTATGATTACTATTTTATTGTTGATATATTACTTATGTGACTATTTTATTTTAGCTTTATAATTGTGACCAGATTTATTGGTTTGTTTGTTTATTTGTTTGAATGGTATTAAATGCCACTTACAGATATTTTTCAACAATATCATGGTGTCCAGTTTTTATTGGGGGAGGAAGCTGGAGTACTAGGGAAAACCCCCGACCTGAGGTAGGCTCAAACATGCAACCTCCCTGTTGACAGACCCCGTGATCAATAGTAGATAAATAATTACCTTAACCACTCAACCACCGAAACCCCAATTGGGTTACGAGTCATATGAAACCTTTTAATAGTAAAAATATAAGACATAGTAAACTCAGCTACTTAGGCCTGCTGGAGGTGAAAACAACTAGGAAATAATAAATGTAAAATAAATAATAAACAAAAATGCTTTTCATGCTGCCTTTCTGAGTTCTCAATGCCATATAAACAAAATAATCATTAGTAATAGTATTTCCAGCTCTTTTTAACCTTTTTTGACATACTCACACCCATTACGGATCTATATCGTTTGAATTCTTAAAATAAATTTTGAAACCTTGTACTGAGATAGCTAGAATTCACATTGGTTATCAACAGGTTTTTACCAGATCAGAAATTAACAACTTAAGCAACAAAGAATCCTTTTAAAAATTTCTTGTAAATGAAATAGTATTATTGATACCTTTTAGAATTTGATGTCAAAATAAATTCAATTAGACACTTAATAAGCACACTAAAGGGAACAAATCTGGTATTGGTTAAACACATCACAATACATAACTGATTAACATCACTATAATCAAAACACAAACAAATATTGACTGTCAGTGTGAGTGTCAAAAAATGTTAAATGTCAGTGAGGGTGTTTTGTTTAAACTGTCAATGTAAATGTCAAATAAATGTTAACTAAATGTAAACTGTCTGTGTGAATGTCAAATACATGCTGTCAGGTGAATGTCAAAAAAATGTTAACTGTCAGTGAGAATGTCAAGTAAATGCTGTCAGTGTGAGTGTCAAATAAATGTCAAATGTCAGTGTGAATGTCAAATACATGCTGTCAGGTGAATGTCAAAAAAATGTTAACTGTCAGTGAGAATGTCAAGTAAATGCTGTCAGTGTGAGTGTCAAATAAATGTCAAATGTCAGTGTAAATGTCAAATAACTGTTAACTGTCAGGGTAAATGTCAAATAAATGTTAAATGTCAGAGTGAATGTTAAATAAATGTTAACTGTCAGTGTGAATGTCAAATACATGCTGTCAGGTGAATGTCAAATAAATGTTAACTGTCAATGATAATGTCAAGTAAATGCTGGCAGTGTGAGTGTCAAGTAAATGTCAACTGTCTATGTGAATGTCATATACATGATGTCAGGTGAATGTCAAATAAATGTTAATTGTCAATGTGAATGTCAAAAAAATGTCAACTGTCAGTGTGAATGTCAAATACATGCTTGTCAGGTGAATGTCAAATGTCAGTGTGAATGTCAAATAAATGTTAACTGTCAGGTAATTGTCAAATAAATGTTAAATGTCAGAGTGAATGTTAAATAAATGTTAACTGTCAGTGTAAATGTCAAGTAAATGTCAACTGTTAGTCTGAATGTCAAATACACGCTGTCAGGTGAATGTCAAATAAATGTTAACTGTCGATGAGAATGTCAAGTAAATGCTGTCAGTGTGAGTGTCAAGTAAATGCTGTCAGTGTGAGTGTCAAATACATGCTGTCAGGTGAATGTCAAATAAATGTTAACTTTCAGCATGCATGAATGTCAAAAAAATGTTGATTGTCAGTGTGAGTGTCAAATAAATGTTAATTGTCAGTGTGAGTGTCAAATAAATGTTAACTGTAAGTGTAAGTGTCAAATAAATGTTAACTGTCAGCATGCATGAATGTCAAATAAATGTTGATTGTCAGTGTGAGTGTCAAATAAATGTTGATTGTCAGTGTGAGTGTCAAATAAATGTCAAATGTCAGTGTGAATGTCAAATAAATAATAAATGTCAATGTGAATTTCAAATAAACGTTAAATGTCAGTGTGAATGTCAAATTAATATTGACTGTCAGTGTAAATGTCAAATAAATGTTAATTTAATAACCAAGTGTCAAGCTTCATACCATTAATTTACTGCAAATAATACTTGAAAAGAAACATGGAATTAGATGGTATGGTTATATGATTTCAACTGAAAATTGTCAATGTTTTTAACATAGAATAAAAATGTGGACTACAATTTTGAGTTAACTGATTAATTGATATCCAAGACAGTAAATTTGGAACCATGTAATGGTAACTTAAAGGTTTTATCTACATAGACAATTTACAATGAAGCAATTTAATATATAAAGAGATACTTATACAATAAATAATAAACTGCTTACCATCTGAAATTCAATTCCAGATGTTGTTAATAGGTGTTGTCAGGCAGAACTAATAAAGGTTTATTCCTTACAAGGTTTCATTTCAACTTCTTTTTAAAAACCAATGTATTTTTAGGATTGAAGTAAGATTTCCATGGGTAAATTTCATTTGGATGTAATAAAACTGGAACACATGTACAGACAAAAAACAAAATTTGTCTTCAGTGTTAATAAGAAAGTTGCTTAAGAACAGACAAAATTAACAAAACTAGGGACTCTTTTGGGCTGTAACAACACACTAAAGTATCATAAGAATGATCTGGAGCAAAATGCTTAGCTTGTCTTCTGCATGAACTAAAAGTCTTCAATTAAAAAATGGCAAATGTTGGATACATTTTAATAACACTTGGCTTCTAAGTTCCTGTTTATGGAATAAACCTATGGGTTCAGTGGTTCTCTTATCTTTTGCTGAACAGAGAAGGTTATTAACTGACTAGAGGCTTTTGCTTGCCTTTATCGCTTACCTGGATAAAAAAATTGACTAAAAAGGCATAATTTCTTAATGTTGGTAATATTGGAATTTCTAAACCGTAAGAAATAAAAACATTAAATTGTAAATCAACTCATTTTATCTTCTGAAGCTCATTTGAATTGATTTCTTGTTTCAGAGACGATTTTTACAATTTCACCAAACCAGAAAAAAGGATTGTTATTCACTTTATCAAGAGGAAGTGAGGCATATTTTTTTGGCTTTTATAGATATATGTACCAGGTTACAAAACAACTGCACTTCACAGAAGGAAATTTAAATTTCCACCAATCAGAAACAAAGATTGGCCACAGTGATACATTTTTTTCAAAACTATAGTTTGTGAGAACAAAACTTTTAAGTTCAAGTCAATAAGAATACAGATTAGCAAATAGCAGGAATGTCTTTTTTTAAGACAAATTGATGAATCTTGTAAAGGACGTCACAGACACCATTTGTACCAATAAACAAAAAAATTGGTCTTGTAGTTTCAGATAATTTTTAAACACATATTGTCCATGGCAGCCATGTTCTTCAATATAAAATAAATATATAAATATAAACAAGTGTATCTGTGAGCTAATGCTCACTATTGATACCCCGCCCAAAAAGTATTCAGTAAACAGGAAGTAGATGACCAAGGAGCATGAAATCACTATACACCATGTCGCACTGTAAGATAAAGCAATATGCAAAATATCAGGCTTCTGCATGCTATAATTGTTTAGAAAACTGTGACAGAAATTATTGTTATGGACGGGAGGATGGACAGGCAAGGGTAAAATAGTATCCTACCTCTTCTTCGAAGCAGGGGTATAAAAAAAAGAGTTACGTTAGGAGAGGACTTACTTGTATCATTTGTACCATGTTACAAATTTTTGAAATTATAGTTTCAGAGGGGAGGTGATTTTTAATTTCAGATATTAAAAATTTCTGGAAAGCAAAAACAATGATTGCTCATGGTTGCCAGATATTTTGGATGATTAAGATGAAACGAGTACCTCACAGACATCATTTGTAGGAACTGAGTTATAGTTTAAAAGTAGAAGATTTTTTTTTTTTCAGTGAAGCAGAAGAATTGTATAAGGTTGCCATGTTTTTTGTCCCATTTATACAGAATTAGGGAATCTTTGTAGAGGACCTCACAAGCATAATTTTGACAGTGTTGCAGAACATGTGTACTTTTTTCAGTTTCGGCCAACCAGAAGTTAGCCCATGGCAGATATATTTTTTTCATACATTTTTCCAAACATGATACAAGCTAAGCTGAGTTAACTAAGTCACTTCAGAGAAAAGTATATTGAAGACTAACAGAGCAATGCTAAGCTAAAAAGAAAATATGGGGACTAGAGAGACAAAGCATATTAACTCATAGTATTGAGTCACTTACAACTGTCTGGTGGAGAGAATGATTTAGTTAAACAACATTTATAGTTGGATTTAGATTATGTTGAAATGTAATTCTCTAATAATAACTACCTTTTGATTTTCTGCAGCATGTTTTACGAAAGATCCACTTGATAACAAGATAGACATGTATAATTAAACTGAAGGGTGGAACCAAGGCAGCCTTAGTGTCATACTCCATAACCAACATATACATCTGATATTTCCATATTCTGTTTGAGTTTATTTCAACTTCGTGAAACACATTGCTGAAATAAACATATAGCTATTAAAATATTAAAAAATAATACAATTGTTTAGTGACAATGACATAGCCTGAAACCTTTCATTTATTTATTAAACTAATTAAAATCAGTTAAACTTAGATTATAAAAAATGAAGATACCTACAGTTTCACTCAAGAAGAGTAATTTTCTGGAAAATAAAATTCTATATTCACTATGTTGTGTTGCGAGTGTGAAAGGAACTTCAGTATCATTTTATATGGTTCTTATAAAATTTCTTTTACTGAGAAAATTTGTTTGAATTTTCAATCAGGGATAAATTTTTGTTTACAAACAAACACTAAGAATTACCACTCCATAGAGGTATTTATAAAATTGCTTGATTAATGACAAATTCATTATTTTAATGGGAATTTTAATTAATTACATTTGAATTTATGAAGTCAAGCATATACATATCATAAATTTGAAACAAAATTTAAATCATACTGAATTTAAAAGTTCTTTTTTTATTTCTGGATTTTGTAAACAAATCTTTCAACCGGCTATTTAACTAATTAAAATAACGCATACATGAACAAATTATTCATAAATACATCTAAAAACAATATAAATAATACCTAAATATAGCAATGAGCAAATTGAGTAGAAGTACATTTGCTATCAACAGGTAAGCAGCTAAGATAATTGGAACCAGCCAATGGAATGCTTTACAGTATGTATGATCTGGTAAACCTAGTAAAGTAGGGTTGTTCTGACAAGCGTCATCATCTGAAATATACAATACAATCAGTTTCATGATAGATACGTAAAAGAAGATAAACCAAACACAAACCTCACATTTCAGTAAATCATTAAACGATAGAACACCTAAACACCAAAAAATTTAAATAAACAACAAATAACAGATAAGACTAACATGTGTGCTTGTAACACATAAAACATAATTTAGATGGGTTGAATCAGATAATGACATCCGTTTCAATCCCCCTTACAGTATTTTGAAGATATTATGTAGCAAGTTTCATGTAATTTCCATATGTATTAATAATGTCCATATCATTATTAAATAGAGAGCTGATATGGGTGTCCATACCATACCTATAGCATCTCTAACAGAGGACTGACATCAGTATTGTATGAAAGTTATCATATCAGAGATCAGATGTCAGGAAAATGTTTTTTATTTTTTAATTCATACAAGGCATTTTAAACAACAAATAAACACTTTCCTAACCAGCATTAAGTCACTGTCCTCTAACTTATATAACAAATAACTATGGGCTGCCAGAAGCCTGTAATCACTTAACTGGAACACAAATAACTATATTTAAATTTTTAAATTTAAATGTTTCCACCTTTAAATTAGTTGGCGAAAACTGAACATTTCTCCAAAAATTTTGATTCAACACAGTAACTCATATAAGGAGCCATCAGATAATTTCTGCAAAATTAAATTTGTAGGTTTTGTTCTCCATGTTAATTTAGAAATTTACAGTTTTAATCTAGTTGTTATAGACTTTAATTTACAACACATGTCAAAAACTTATTATTTTGTCTGAATACATCATTCAAGAGCAATAACTTCTATAAAGACTCAACAAACAATGTTGGACTACTAATGATTTGTAGGCATTGCCTTGCTGATCATTTGTGCAATCTACTGTTTCGATCTACCTGTTGTGGCATTTATTTTACACTCACACTAGCTGTTGTGGCATTTATGTTACACTAGCACTAGCTGTTGTGGCATTTATGTTACACTCACACTAGCTGTTGTGGCATTTATGTTACACTCACACTAGCTGTTGTGGCATTTATGTTACACTCACACTAGCTGTTGTGGCATTTATGTTACACTCACACTAGCTGTTGTGGCATTTATGATACATGGCAAAAACTATACATTGTCAGTAGAACACCAGAAACATCATTTGGGTGGGGTAAAGGTTAAACATGAAAATTCCTTATTAGGTTATAAATGATTTATTTGAAACTTAACAATTTGATGCATGTTAAAATGATTTTGTCCATATCACATCACTATCAACATTTACTATATCACACAACCCAATATAACACACCTCTGCATTTACCACCACTCACCACAATGTTACACATGCCATGTAATCAATGCCGCTTCCCATATACCACATCTAAGCACAATGTAACACATATACAATATCAAATCCAATGTAACACATATGCCACATCACACCACAATATAACATATATCACATTTCCATTCAAAAGATACCACATCACATCCAATTTATTGTAACACAGATACCACATCAAATCCAATTTATTGTAACACAGATACCACATCACATCCAATTTATTGTAACACAGATACCACATCACATCCAATATATTGTAACACAGATACCACATCACATCCAATTTATTGTAACACAGATACCACATCACATCCAATATATTGTAACACAGATACCACATCACATCCAATTTATTGTAACATAGATACCACATCACATCCAATTTATTGTAACACAGATACCACATCACATCCAATTTATTGTAACACAGATACCACATCACATCCAATTAATTGTAACACAGATACCACAACAAATCCAATTTATTGTAACACAGATACCACATCACATCCAATTTATTGTAACACAGATACCACATCACATCCAATTTATTGTAACAAAGATACCACAACAAATCCAATTTATTGTAACATAGATACCACATCACATCCAATTTATTGTAACATAGATACCACATCACATCCAATTTATTGTAACACAGATACCACATCACATCCAATTTATTGTAACATAGATACCACATCACATCCAATTTATTGTAACAGATACCACATCACATCCAATTTATTGTAACACAGATCACACATCACATCCAATTTATTGTAACACAGATACCACATCACATCCAATTTATTGTAACACAGATACCACATCACATCCAATTTATTGTAACACAGATACCATATCACACAACAATGTTACACAATCATATATTATATTACATTAACATGTAACAGATGCCACACATGGGAAAATTTCCAACTTTTGGCAGGAAACACACCATATATAATACATGTCATATCACACAAATTTAATTAATGAGCTTTATAAAACTAACATATAAAAACCTTGTGTATAATTTAATAAAAAAAACAATGTTAAACATACCATTAATTTCATCTAAATTGAGGTATCCATAAAAATTCCAGTATGGTTCATAAAGGACATCTTTGAGTATAACCCAGTCTGATTCTCTCTGAAGATACAGCAAGCCTTGTCTAGCAATACCATAGGCGCACAAAAATATTGTCAACACCAAAATAAATATCACCAATTCTAACATCTGAAAAGTAGTTAAGTCATGATCATTAAAAATCTGTTTTCATATAGTATAAAGGGTTATATCATGTATACATTTATAAATTTTCTAGTGTCAGCAAAGTTATATCTCCAAGAAACATAAAAATAGATTATTATTTTTTTAAATAACTTGCCTTTTGCCTTTTTGATAAATAATAAGTCCATTTCTTAATATTTTTTGCAATTAACAGAAATTTTTAACATGAAGAGTATAGAAAATGGTTTGGTTTTTTTTGGTTTGGTTAAACATCTTATCCTGTTAAGAGAAATATGCATTAACAGATATACAATAAAGTGGAATCATTTGTAATACCTTTATTGATCGTCCGTAAAATAATCTATAGTGTGACTTCGATAATCTCGGGATTTATCTATCACACTACGAAAATTTATTGTAAACAAAGATGGTGGCTTACGAAATAACGAGATACTTTGTGACGAAAAACTGTCAGTTTTTTCACTTTTTACAAAAATTGTTTTTTGCGCGAGAATGTTGTATCACGTGTAGATAGCATGGGGACCTTCAGAATCGCATGAGTTTTTGTCTCACGCCATGAGATATCACATGTACGGATAAAATTCTCTTTGTGATGGTACTAACTTCCTAACGAAAAAAATCAATATCAGCATTTGGCAGATTTTGATAATGTGACACAGAATGGGGAAGAGCTCACTGCTCTTCAACGACAGCAACGAGCTGTGCTCACTATTAAAAGTACAAAATTCCGTCAATTTAAAAATATTGAAAAATTGCATCTTTTAAAACATTAAATTGCAAAAGCTTAAAGAGTAAAAGAGTTAATAAAAAAAATACTAGATATCAGTGAGATGGTATCCATCTCTGTGGGCCCTGCCAACCTTGAGGTCAAGGTCATCAATCATGGTATGTTACACGTACATCCCAAATATCAAAAGCCTACATCAAAAGATATAAATGTTATAGCCCGGACATGATTAGCTTCGGATGGCTGCACAGACAGACAGACTGATCACTATAGGGTCCTAATTAACTTGCATTTTTCAAAAAAGAATTAACTCAAAAAATACTCATTAGAAAGTATATAAATATGTTTTCTCAGTGAGTTTATTGAGGGGCTGCAGGATATGAGAAGGAGATATTAAATTTTATTTGGCCTTAATATTAATATCTATTTTAATTAAGTATAAATTTTTCTTCGCTGGCTTAATGTACATACCATTCTTTTGATCATAACTAATTTAGGTCCAAGTCGACTGTTGACTCTGTAGACTTCCATTACTCGAATATAGAAGACCATAACATTAACACAATAAATAGCCTTAGCATGTCGAGAGTATGATGATCCTCCATAATGTAGAAAAAAAGCTATCACTGCTAGTATACAATTTGCATAGTCACTACCCTTGAGCAGTCCAAACCAATCCCGAAGTGTTCCCTTTAATGTAGGAGATGGAAAAGCCAAGAACTGAAAAAGATAACATAAAAAAGCTAATATATTAAAAAGGAGTGTACACATTTAAACTTATAACAGGTATAAATTATTACATAACATTTTTAAAAAGTAACAGATAAATGACGTTATGTCCAGCACTCTGTGAACAACATCAGTACAAACAAGGAACCAGTGACCTCACTCATAGTACCTCCATATTCATATCAATGAACTGACTAAGTCAGTAAAAAGTTAGTAGATATGTGGCAGACCTGAAATCATTACTAGCAGTAAAGGACCACATGGTAAGGTCACAAATTTCAAGTGGTTGTGATGAGTAGTTGCTGAAAAAACTGTTATGAAAATTATGTTGTGGACAGAAGGAAAGACGTATGGACAGAGGTAAACCAGTAGACCTCCATCTTCCTCAAAGCGGGGGTAAAAAAATGAAAAAAATGTATTAGAATCTGTATAAATAATCTCTAATCGGTTGTTTATATACTGTGAAAGTACTTAAATTCGTGGGTATCATTTTTTCAAGGTTTTACCCAATATTACAAGTTTGTAGATTCGTAAATTCGTGGATTTGTAATTTTGAAGAAAAAGTTTTTTTGTGGTATTTGGATGTACTCGTTTAGAGTCGGCACATGCAAGTGTTCATTTAATAAAGATATCGATTTTCACAACCTAATAAAGGTTATCAAGACATATTTGTTGTTTACTTAAATAAACATATGCCAGAAAATTCCTTTATAAATTTGTAATTATCATTAATTAATGTGTTAATGAGCTGTGATTATTCAACTTCATTATGCTGTAAAGGTAGGTCTCATTTTTATTATCTTTACATCTTTAAACTTTAAAACTATCCAAAGAAAATAAACTGGTTTTTTTTTAATTTCAATATTTATCAATCCTTATTTGATTTGATTAATTTTACGATCTTAACACCTTTTAAAAAATACCTGGCTAGACTTTTAATTGATTTATGGTGATCAAAGGGATTAATTTTGTTTGAAACTACCCTACGGGTGTTTATAACGGTTGTGAAGTTTTTATGGCTTCAGTCGGGTTTCGACCGGACATGATTATAATTTTGATAGAAAAAATAGATTAATTTTGTACTGGTATAAAATTTCTTCTATTTTTTTAATAGAAAAGAACATGTGAATGTACAAGATACATTATAACACTTCTGTACACATAAAATGAACACTTTACAAAAAGCACTTTACAAAAACATTTTAATAAACCGGAAGTATAATTTACTTGCACAAAAACGTATGAAATCATTTGAATTTCACCACATAAACATGACAAAAACTTATCTGAGATATTTTTAATGATTGACTTTGATATCCAAGGTATTTATCAAGTAGATTCATCAAAGATTGGCTGTTTCCATAGCTTGCAACCTATTAAAAATACACTTCAATGACATAGGGCATCTGTCCACATTGTAAAACGTAGCTCACATCCATAATAACAATACAAAAGAGTTAATATTTCGTTGGATTCTTAAATTCGTGGATCAGCCTACCCAGGAAAACCACGAAAATTGATACCCCACGAATAAAAAGGAATTCACAGTATTCAATCATATTTTTAAGAATCCTCTTTTGTTTTCTATGATAAATAAATAAAACTGAGCATTTGTTCACTCTGAAACAAGTAAAGAAAATAATGTTGTATAAATAAATAATAGAAAGTTTTGCTTTTTCAGTAAATTCTATCAAATTTTAACATGCTTAAAAAGTCAAGCTGCAGTTACAATTTTGCAATGTACAATAAAACTTACTGTATAAATATTGTCTATAATATATGTAAATATCCAAATTACACACAAAATCTCTATAGTTGTCACATGGGCTGTTCGGAACTCCACCAGTGAAAAATAAGTAAACAATAACAAAAATACCATATAAGCCAACTGAAAGAGAAAATATAATCAAGATTCAATATTTTGTCATTGTAATTTTAAAAGACAAACTGTAACTGTGACAGGTAATACATAAACTTTTATGTTTATATATGAAATAACTAGAGAAATTAAAATATATGAAACAAATTCACAATATCATATTCTTTTACTGGAGCGGAAGTTGGAAACCAAAATTAATTATTTAAAAATAGGGCATCTAATGGGACATTAAATGATACCCGCCACCATATTCGTCATTAAAGTTATAAATATATAAATATATATTTAAAAGTTTGTTATTGCAATCCGCAGGCTTTAATTATATAATAAAACTAATAAAATAAATTCAGTTTCTGAGCAACAATGCTGTAAACACCATATATTAAAATCAATTAACATTTGGACTGGAAATAATACATTTATATATATATTATATATGAGAGAGAGAAATGAGTTATCTTTCGTAGACTAGTAAATTTCAGCATTGTAAAATTTTTAAAGTGGCAAAACTATAATTAATATTTTTCGGATCATCCTGAAAATTACACTTGATCTTTATTTTATTGTTCTAAATAGGTGTGCAAAATTGCAAAATATCATTCAAATCCGTTGACACGTTTCTAAGTTATCCTCTGGAAACCTTGGGGAAGGGGGGGGGGGGAAGTGAGGAACGAATAGACGGACGGACAGACAACAATGGGAACGGAGGGTATAACATAATACCTTGCCACTTCGTGTGGCGGGGTATAAAAAATGCTAATACCTTTAATCATACAATTTACAGTTTATATATTGAGTATACAACATGTATTTTATTTTGAAGGACACTAATTATGGTGATGACTGCCTTCAGATTTGGTATATGGTGCTGACATAATATTCTTGGTTCCAGCTGCTTCTGTATATTGGTTTGGACAAATTTTCTTGGTTCTATAAGAGTTGAATATGTGAACAAGAATGGAACATATCTGTTATCTAAACAAGGCATCATATTAGTTTAAAAATATAGACCCATTTATATATTATACCGAATGATAAGTAAACTTGGCAATGGGTGATGTAACGAATGTCAGGAATTTCTGCCACCCAGAAATCGTTCTATCTCCAAGTTTCTCTACATCAAGGAGTGGTGTGAAGGCTAAAAATGGAAACATTGACACTAGAAACACCTGAAAAATATAAATAGCAGATGTGACTATTATAGAGTAGGGTTCACCTCAATATTCCATTTATTATTGTTACATTATTGTTAACAGGCCCTTTCAACCTGTTACTGTACATGTACAATACCAATTGACAATTAATCACAACAACACCACAGGAAACCCACCAAGAATATTCTCACTGCTCAATTTAAGCATATGTCTGAATGTCCAGATACTGCCATAAGGGTATCACAGAAAAAATTGTGCAATATTTTATTGATTCAAAAGTGAAATACAATTCCAATAACTGTGTCTGTACTAATATCATTTACCTCAGTGTACGATACTTGTAATGTGGATAAATGTTTTCCATTATTCTGCGGGACCTTGTTGGCTGAGTGGTTAAGGTAGTTTGTCTATTATAGATCACGTGGTCTGTCAACACTGAGGTTCTAGTCTCACTGCAGGCAGGGTGTACTCGACTCCAATGTTAATTGACAAGGATTGCCAGTTTTCCAAACAAAGGTCACAGGTTTTCTTCCTCCCCCATTAAAAACTGACACCATGATATAGCTGAAAATGTGTTGCAAGTGGCATTAAACATCAATCAAACAATCCACTATTCTGAATGTATCACTCATACCATGTGCAGCAGTGACAATAAGGAACACTGAAGGAATTGTTTGTTTATCTGAATGTGGTTTTATGCCACTGTACCAAGTTTTCAGCTATATCATGCATCGTGTCCAGTTTTTATTGGTGGAGAAAACTGGCAATAGGCAATCCTTGTTAATTAAGGTTCGAGTCTAGCACACTTCACCTGAAGTTGAGCTCAAACCCATTGTTGACACACATGTGATTGATAGCAGATGGCTTAACAACCTAGACCACTCAGCCACCAAGGCCACTTAAGGAAAGTTCTTAGTAAATTTGATGCTCCTGTTTGTTTAATTTTGGTCCCAAGCTAAATTTAGGTTCCTTGGACACTGAAGTATATTAGCTTCTATGTGTCTATGATATGAGAGGATTTTAACAAAGTTCTATCTACTTTTTGTTTCTATCATGTTTTTTGACAAGGACAATACATTAAAAAATATACCTTTTGCCATGATGAAGTTACTCCTCTCTTCCATATTGTTCCAATTGAATTTTGACAGGCTACTGATGCTAAGAATGTCTATGCAAATATAATAAACAAAGCTATCATTAAATTGACATAGTCAAATAATTGAATTGAAAGCTTAAACTATCTGTCACAAAAGCTAGAAATGATGCTATAAATACGATTACATGTAGTACAAAAGATCAAATGAAAACAATCATATCAAGGTTTAATAATTCTCAATCTATTGATGTAAACACATTGGTCTTTTATGTCGAAAAACGGATAAAGAATATAATTACAAGTATGAAAACTTTTTTAAGCAATAATTATTTAAAAGAATCAAATGGAATATGGAGAAAGTTTGGAGAACAATTTTCAATTCTACTATGATGTCCTTCAAACGTTTTGGAAACAAACATCTATTTAAATATTCGATGAAATATCATCCCACATTTGTACAACAGCAGTTTATTTCGATATTCTTTTCAAAATTTTTTTTCAAACCTACAATATTTGTTAAGAGTTTCGACTAGCAAAGCTCCAGTCAACATCATAATCAGGAAAATGTTGTTTTCACAACATATTTGTACATGTACAATTGTGTAACATTTTTGACCTACATTTAGCTATGCGTTTCAGCCATTTCTCAAACATGCAAGATGTCAAGTAACAAAAAATTCATTTTTATCGTACTTTGTTCTGATTCTTAAATAATGTTAATTTATTTTTAATTTATATTTCTCTATTTTTAAACCAAATATTACACAATTGCTATGACCTAGACAACAAATGTGTGACAAGGGAGGATTTGAGATTTTGGAACAGCCAAAATGAAACTGTACCTATGTAGGCAGGAAATTCAAAATTTATATATTTTTTTAAAGAACAGAATAAAATTAATTCATGCCGGCCTAAATTTTATTGATTATTTAATAATTAGACAATATATTCATGATATTTTACCACTGGCATAAAAAATCATAAATATAATATGCATACCCATATAAATAATAAATAAAATTTAGACAGACATTACTGGTAATGGATTAAATTAACTTTAGATTTGAATTGTTATTGTGATTTTAAAATTGAGATTTTTTTAACATTTGTAGCTCTAAAAAGGTTGTTTGTAATTTTTATTTTGTTTAGTAAGGTGGCTTATTGCAGTCTTTGTCTTTTCAATATTTTACTCATTTTATACCCCTAACTGCTCCCTATTTACAATACATTCCCACTTAACAAATGATTTTTTTAAGTAATAAATTACCAAATAATGAAAAACAACACAAAATTAGAAAAAACAAAATATCCTAGAAGAATAAATTAATAACATACCCAAATAATTTGGATAAGACTATAAAATATATTTCTACCATGTTTTTTCGAACATTACCATCAACTTTACTGATTATATGATTACCTGATTATCTGCAGAAGCAGCTATTTCCATGCTGGTCATGTTGCTCCACATTGGAGATCTTCTTTCTGCTAACATCATGGCTTTGTTAGGATCTCGTTCATGGCATTCATCCAATATTACAGTAGCTAAATCATCAAACTCACTGAAACCATACCATACTATTATTATTATTCATCCTGCAATCATAATGTTGCCGTACAATAAAGGTAGCAGAATACATTTTTGTTTTATTCCTCACTGACAAATAAAGTCTCCTGGTACCCTTGTCCTCGCTTCTAATGATGTTTAGTATTCTGTTCTGGTTTACGACTGTTGTCGAATACAATATTTGTGATGTCATGCAATCACTAGAATACATGGGGAAAATTCTATGTTGGTAATCTGCTAGAAGTGCACTTTCATGTTTTTCTGCAGTATAAAATGTATTTTAGGGTGGCAGGATAAAGCACTACTCGTACATTGTCAGAAAAAAATTATTTGTAATTGCAGCAAAACAGGTTTAAAATGCTAAGCATAGCCTCACATTTCTACCTGTTTCTAAGACTTGTACAAATAAATTATATATATATATTATATATATTTTCTAACAATGTACTAAATCAATATTGTATTTAAACAATCAAAAAAATTGTCAAAATAATTGATTTTTAAATATAAAATGTTCATAAAAAGTAAGAAAATGTCTGAAAAAGAAATAACACCTTCTTAAAGGGAATAATGACAGAATTGGTTTGTTCAAATCTACTGATTGGTTATTCAACTGAATAACTCATCATTTCTTTTATGAATTTGAGCACTATACAATACATGTATCATTCACATAGTCTATGATGTAAAAGCAACAACAAACCAACTGGATCAAACATAACTGCATTGTGGGTAATCCACAACAAATACTGATCCATATGGTTTCCTGACTTCTTTCTGCAGGTTCGTTTCTATCAAAATCTTTTTTTAAATCTCTTTTTCCATCATTCGTAATCTTTTTTCATTGGTAGATACATAAACTGATATATATTTTTTAACAATCAGACTGATGCTTCAAACTGGTCGTTTGCTAACTCTGTAGTTTGAAATTGCATTAAACCATCAAAATAAAGTTGGTCTTGCAAATATACATTCTGATTAATCAGTTGGAACTGTTGAAAATGAAAACAAGGATTCTAATATAAACTTTAAAAACTGTAAGCAATGTTCACTAATTGATGCTTCTCTAATTTCAACACATCCCAAATGTCAATCTGATCAAAATGTTAAATACCAGGTGCACACTAGCAATATGTGACAAAGATTCTTTGAAAGTTTTATCAAATTCCTTCAGTGGTGTGGATAAGAGATGGGTGGTACCCTTATGTCAATGACAAAGTCCATTTTTGTCTATGGAAAACCCCAAATATCATTCCAATCAAAATGTTAAATATCAGGTGCACAATGGCACTATGTGACAAAGTTTCTGTGTAAGTTTCATTGAATTCCATTTAGTAGTGTAGGAGGAGTTGTGCATAAGAGAAAGTTTAATGGTCAGACACCCCCATCACTATATACCCCCAGCTTTTCAAGCGTGGAGTATAATGGAGTTATCGAGTAAGAAATGTAATGAACATTGAGTTACCGGTTATGAAATGACTGGGACCCAATGTTGACAATTACATCTCACAATAACTACAAGTGAGGACTGTGAGCACACTCACAAAGTGATACCCCACGCTTGGCTTTCAAGTCCAGTTATCTCCAATCATGCACACCTACATATAATGTACTTCCTTTATGCTAAGTTTCATTAAATTTAATCAAGCGGTTTAGGAAGATTTGCGCTTACAAGGAATGTGAACAGATGGACAGACAGACGGACAGACAGACAGGGATATTCCTATATACCCCCAAAACAAGTTTGCAGGGGGTATAATAATATCTCACACTTTATATGTTTCTACTCTGCTCTTCAGTGATGATTCATTTCTGTGAATAAATGTTGCCAGAGAATAGTGAATTCTAGAAGCTGCCACTGTACTGGTGATTGGTTCTCCACCCATTTTTAGTGCTAAATTTGCCATGTTTTGTCTGCAAATATTCAATTAAAATATGGTAATGTAATGAAATATATTGATAACAGGTGAACTTGATCAATAGGTGAACTATGTACCAGTCACGTGTTATAAGCTAACATTTATTTGCCTACTTGCAAACTTGTAGAAGGAGCATTATTCTAAAATATTCAATTTATTCCTACGATTTTCTGTTAACCCAACTGAACTTTGAGAAGAAGCTTAATTATCAATTTTATTGTGTCTGTGTGTGGAAAAAGCTGGAGACGTTGAACTGGACAATTTGCATCAATATAAAACCAAATTCAACGCCGTCCAGAAATAACAAAAAGGGTATGCAAAAATGTCAAAATGTATGCAGAATTTTCAATGCCTCATTTTCTATCATACTGAATGCTGATAACATCATGTTTTATCATATTTCTTTTTAATAACTCTATTTCCTAGCATAATGAATGCTCCTACCCTCATAATCTATCCCAGTTAATTTTTATAAACTAATTTTTTTTAAACTGAATTTTCTTAACCTCATTTATTTATCATAGTGCATGCTAGTCAAACATGGGACATCAGAGAGCTCTCCATAGGCAAAACAGGGGATTATGTGAGTTGGCATATTTCATCTTGTCCAGATATTATAAAACATGTTTTCTGTGGCACGGTTTACAAACATATCTAGAACTTACCTTAACAGAAGTAAAGACCAAACCAGCAGATGTTTGTATGGGTATTTAAATCTGTTTTCTTCTGGTTTTTCCTCTTCAGTGTCTTCAACATTTTCTTCCATGTCAAGTTCAAATTTATCCATTAATCTCTTTAAGATTACCACCAATGTATCTTTATTTAGTTTGTCAATTCTAAGTTTAGTCATCACATTTTTAAGAGGTCTGTTGTTTATATCTTCAATTTCTAATGCCTAAAAAGTATATAAAGTGTTAATATCTTAGAATGACATCCACATAATATTCATTTTTTAAAATGATATCTGTCTAATATTGAAACAAACATACATTATTTTATATGCATGTGTACGTGTGTTTAACATAACAACTAAATGGCCAAGTGGTTTCAGAGAAAAGGATTAAAATGTAAAAAGTTTACATACAACAAGGACGCTGCTGACAACTGACACAAAGTGATGACAATAGCTAACAAGACCTTTTGGTCAGGTGAGCTAAAAGTGTGTCAGTAAACTGACATACTGTGTCTGTAAAACAACCCTTCTGTTTTGTCTAACAGAAATATATGACAATATTGCTCAGTTTTGAGCCACAAACTATGGTTTATAAACATATTTGTCTTCATCCTTAAAAATACAATAATATTGTAAAAAAATTGTTCTGTAAAGAACATATGCTGAGCATTTGTAAACTAGATAATACCTCTCTATAAAGTATCATCAGTCTAGGCAGAGTTAGGTAATCCTTCATTACCACCCCTTGATTCATAATGATCTGTACAAATTTAACATTGTCACTTAACATGGCATCCTTTAGGACATCATCTAAGCTTCCTGTCAAAACAAAATTATATGATTTTCTTAATTCTGAAAATAACATGAAGACAAGATCTCTTTGAATACTTTAGGGATGTTCTCTGGTCGGTTTAGGAAGAACAAGGTTTTGTTTAAATGATTGTTCTAATTTGGAAGAACTTAGAACACAAAAGAAACATATGCAACTGAAAATTTGGTTGTAAGCATGGTTTTGTTTTGACAAGTTTTAGCAGTGATAAATATAACACAGATTTCATTATATTTTGTCAGTTAGCTCATTACAACTTTTCAAAACTAATAAGATTACATGAAATGTGGCCAGCAAGATTAGTTAATCTAAACTAAAGTTATTGACCGGAAAATATTTTTCTATTTTTAGTAACAGTGACCTTGACCATAACCAAACTGTCCCCAAATCTGATCCTAAGCTAGGTTTTCATGCAAACCTGCTATATCCAAAGTTTCAGCATGATTGGTTTATCCAAATTGAAGTTATTGGCTGGAAGCCCTTTGTTTGACCCCACCTGCACACCCGCCCGCCATATCCCAATATAAATGTAATAACCAGGATTTTGGTTAAAAACCTGGTTAATAAAAATAAAAAAGAGCTTTTATAGGATAAAAAAATTATTAATACTTTAGAATGGATAAAAGCAGACAAGTTCGAAAATCTGATAAAAACATCAAAAACATGACTAGTGACCATTAGACTACCAGTCAAAAACAAGACTAGCGACCAGACTATCAAAAGTATGACTATGTTGACCATCAGCTAGACTACCAATCTAAAACATGACTAGTGACCATCTGACTACCAATCAAAAACATAACTAGTGACCATCTGACTACCAATCAAAAACATGACTAGTGACCATCTGACTGCCAATAAAAAACATGACTAGTGACCATCTGACTGCCAATTAAAAACATGACAAGTGACCATCTGACTGCCAATCAAAAACATGACTAGTGACCATCTGACTACCAATCAAAAACATAACTAGTGACCATCTGACTGCCATTAAAAACATGACTAGTGACCATCTGACTGCCAATTAAAAACATGACAAGTGACCATCTGACTGCCAATCAAAAACATAACTAGTGACCATCTGACTACCAATCAAAAACATGACTAGTGACCATCTGAGTACCAATTAAAAACATGACTAGTGACCATCTGACTGCCAATAAAAAACATGACTAGTGACCATCTGACTGCCAATAAAAAACATGACTAGTGACCATCTGACTGCCAATCAAAACATGACTAGTGACCATCTGACTGCCAATCAAAAACATGACTAGTGACCATCTGACTACCAATAAAAAACATGACTAGTGACCATCTGACTACCAATCAAAAGCATGACTAGTGACCATCTGAGTACCAATCAAAACATGACTAGTGACCATCTGACTACCAATCAAAAACATGACTAGTGACCATCTGACTGCCAATCAAAAACATTATTAGTGACCATCTGACTACCAATCAAAAACATGACTAGTGACCATCTGACTGCCAATAAAAAACATGACTAGTGACCATCTGACTGCCAATTAAAAACATGACAAGTGACCATCAGACTACCAATTAAAAACATGACTAGTGACCATCTGACTGCCAATTAAAAACATGACTAGTGACCATCTGACTGCCAATTAAAAACATGACTAGTGACCATATGACTACCAATTAAAAACATGACTAGTGACCATCTGACTACCAATCAAAAACATTAGTGACCATCTGACTGCCAATTAAAAACATGACAAGTGACCATCTGACTACCAATCAAAAACATGACTAGTGACCATCTGACTACCAATAAAATACATGACAAGTGACCATCAGACTACCAATCAAAAACATGACTAGTGACCATCTGAGTACCAATCAAAACATGACTAGTGACCATCTGACTACCAATCAAAAGCATGACTAGTGACCATCTGACTACCAGTTAAAAACATGCCTAGTGACCATCTGACTATCAATCAAAAGCATGACTAGTGACCATCTGACTACCAGTTAAAAACATGACTAGTGACCATCTGACTACCAATCAAAAACATGACTAGTGACCATCTGACTACCAATAAAAAACATGACAAGTGACCATCAGACTACCAATCAAAAACATGACTAGTGACCATCTGACTACCAGTTAAAAACATGACTAGTGACCATCTGACTACCAATCAAAAACATGACAAGTGACCATCAGACTACCAATCAAAAACATGACTAGTGATCATCTGACTACCAATTAAAAACATGACAAGTGACCTTCAGACTACCAATCAAAAACATGACTAGTGACCATCTGACTACCAATCAAAAACTTGACTGGTGACCATCTGACCACCAATCAAAAACATGACTAGTGCCAAGACTACCTATCAAAAACATGACCATTGACCATGTGACCTTTTTATTACGAAAATCCAAATGAAAAAAAATTAATCCATGATAACCTGTCTATAATTCATACTATGCCTTTGTTGCTTAAATGTCACAAATTGACTTTTCGTACAGGAATTTTACATTGTAAGTCAGACATTTTTGTTTCTAAAGGGATCTAATATTGTTAACAAATGTATGTTTGCTTTCGTGACATACAATGGTATTCTTACAAACTTCAGGACTTTTCCTGCATCCATCACAAACAACAAAACCACAAGAGTTTTAAACAGATTAAATTGACTGCACCCAGTTTACACTTTCATTCAAAATGAAGTCAAAATTTACTATTGAAAATTGCCCTTTTAAATTAAAAAACTGCCACATTTCAAAATGCTTACTATCTTGAGAAAATAATGGTATTTACTTGCCAAAATAAACATGTCCTCTTAAAAAATCCATAAAAAATAAACCTGGATATTAATCATTTTTAAGGCGTCATTGTGAACTTTTGTAGAAATATCTATATTACAATCTTTTAGATGCTCAAGCTACGTTTATAGATATCATTCCCTTGTTATTTACTAATTTCAATGTTAGAGAGTAAAATTATTTTCTGAGTTTGGACCATTGAACAACTGCATTTTTGAGACATAAATCTTACCTCTGCTCCATAATGCATCCTCTCTGAAGATTTCCTCTTGTGCAATATCAGCTCTATCCCACTTCAAGGCAAGTTTCAATCGTTCCAAACTCTGTGTTTCTGTTGCTTCACCCTTTTTAGCTTTAATTGCCAAAACAAAAATAAATTCTACAAGCTTTCTATTAAGAAACAAGTGTGAATACATGTTTTGTTAAATAGTAGCATGACAAAAACTTTATCTGACATCTGCTATGCATGCGGATGTTGCAGTATTTAAATGGCTTAACTGACAAACTTTGTATAGGAAAACAGGGGCCTCAGTGGCCGAGTGGTTAAAGTAATTCATCTTACTGTAAGGGAAACTGCACATGCAACCTTGACCTCAAAAATATATTTTCCTAGTTTAAAATTGTTTTTAACCAAAAGAAAATAACAAATGGACTTAAATGAATGGATAGAGCATCAAAAACATAGGATATTGGTGAAATTACAGGCCCATTGGCCATATGGATGCTTATTGTGCCTTTTGGGGGGGAGGGAAGTCAACCTATTCTACACTAACAGTGACCTTTCCCCGGAAAAAAGATAAAAAAACTATTAGTAGCCATAGATTTGTCTGCATGCTTCACACAAGAAATTTTGATTTACCCCCAGACATGCAAGTTTCACATAGATGTGACAATAAGCGGTGTGTCAACCCAGAACATCTGTCTCTTGAACCCCGGTCATGTTTATCATGACATGTCGTGGGATTTTTCCAGTGTGATGCAGAACAAACTTTCCATATCAAGATTGTTTACTCTGATAAGGTATAATATACAACATCTGACACCCCATGTTCAAAGATTTCAAGTATTTACATTATTATATACAATAAGGACAGCATGCAAGGGGAGTGACAATGAAATTCAATTTTTGGAATAGGCATGGTCTATACAAGTAACCTGGGATACTTTTGGATCTGCAATACCTTTGCGATAGTGTATTTTGTAATGAATAGCAGAGTGCAAGTCATATTTTCTTTGGCGAGCTAAGGACCTTACTAGTTTTGCCTCTTTCAGCAATTTGGATTTACTGCGGTACACTTCAATGTATTGATCTTGTTTCAAGTGCTTCACAACAGATGAACCACATGTTAGTTTTGCACCTAAAACTTTTGTTTGAAGCAAAGTTGAGTCACCAAATTTATGGTTTCTCAAGTGCACTGCTGTATTAACTCGACCTGGAAAGTTTCTCGAGTAAGTTACACTCTTTGGGTTACATCGCTGAAGTGTACGATTTAATGCTTCACACTTCTGGGTGGATGTTAGAAAGTGTACCAAGTCTAAACTTTTGAAACCTAACAGCACATTAATACATTTTTCTACAAGAATTTATCTACTTTTCAAGTTTCTTTTATTTTGCCCCAAGAACATGCCAGAACTTAATGTACAGGTTTGCACGGCCCGTTTCATGCTATTTGCAAGATAACCTACATCTAGTAACAGTTGAATATTTGTACCTTGAGCATTTTTAACACCCACATAGGATTTTCTATCACCATCAGTGGTTAAATTAGCAATTTGGAGGGAATCAGTGGTACAGTTTTTAGCATATTCTGACTCATTCCCTTTTGTTGCATCTTCAGGTAGATTTGCACTGCAGTATCCATCATGATTTGGACAGAGTTCTTCAATACCTTTATTTCTAAGCCTAGATGCAACATGACACAGTTTATTACCAGTATACACACTAACTATTTTTTTTTATCTTTAGTATTATTTTCAATCAAAGTCTGAACAACCTGTGTTCCTGCCTGAAAGGAGTTGCCTCACTGTTATACATGGGATTATTGTAGGCATCAGTTTCAACATTTACAAGAGTAGGGTTTGCAAACCCTACCATTACATTTTCAATGACAAGATTTTCTCTTATTAATTTAAATTAAAACTTTTGGATATCTTTAAAAAAAAATGATTTACTTCATTAATGTTCCCTAAATAAAATTCAGTACAGAAGTTTTTTATTTCTTTGCTTTTAAAGCTTAAAAATTTAATTTTCAAATGCACAGTGGAATGCAGATTTTTTTTTCAAGAATGGTTTATCTCCCTTCATATATGTGCTCATTTATTTTTGCATTTTTTAACCGAACGACTAAACAGGTGCTCACGAAATTTTGGATTTTGTGTCGCAACACATAGCAGTAGACTTTTGAGCATTTTTAGGCATTTAAAGCTAAAAAAGTTGCTCTTTAGGAGTCATGATACTAAAGGGAACCAATCAAATTCAGAACATACAAGAAAATAGAACTTAAAAAACAAAAAAGTCCTGTTTATCGTAGTGTATATTAAAAACTACTGAATTGAATTTAATAAATGAAAGTTTTTCTGAAAGGTAAATATATTGGGAAAATTTTGAGTCCTAACATGCTGTGTTTTAATGGTGTTTAGTATTTTAACATTTACTATATGACCTATAAACCAAGATTTTCTGAAAAGAAAATGCTATTTTAAGAGTGGGGTTTACCCAGGAAGCTAGTTTTGTCTTGGAAGGTTTTAAAGTGGTCATGAAATTTTGAGAGAACATAGGCCTGTCACGTATGATTCTGGATATATATGGTGTCGGTCAAGTTAAACTAAAGGTAAAGGAGCTGCGCTGATTAAAAAAATACCAAATTTAATAGAAAATCTTAAAGAATTGGATTAGTGTTTTCACACCTGTACATGTATTCAAGATTTTTCTAAACAAACTTTCAATATTAAAGTGTGTGACAATATACATCAAAATTACCAAATGTCAGTTCTTTCTATTTAGAGTTATTCACCAAATAAAAGAACTGATATATGATGGCATTTCCTTTTAGGATTCTAATTTTAATTGTACCACTAACTTGGAGCACTAAACAATACTTTATGAAGCTCTTAAAAATTTAATTTACAAATACATGCAAGATAATTTGTCGAAGAAAAAGTCACACAATCTATAAAATGCAAAATAATGAAAGTACTATAAATTCAGAAATTAAAGTGAGCATTTATTATTGTGATTCAGGTACCTCCCCTGGGAGTTTTTATTTAATTTTTTAGCTAAGATAGCAAAAACATTACATGGTGAAGATTTCATTATAACGACTATTTACTTTGCAGTTATCAGGTTTTCAAAATATATTTGCCAACAATATCAAAATGAATACACATTCCATTTTGTTTACCAGTATTTCGGGATTGAGAAATAATTAAAACTATGTTTTGTTTTAGAAACTTTTAGCTACACTTCTCACATGTCTTTAGTCATTAATGGAGTTTTATTTGGGTAATTTAGGACCATTTCACATCAGACAGAAATAATCTAACATTTATAAAAATCAGACTAATTGTCAATGGAAAGGTTTTTACAGATGTTGTTATTTATGCAATCAGAGAAATACATGTTATTTATGCAAGCCGAGAAATATGGAAATAATGTTTCTAAAAGTCGGCATATTGTTGTTGCAAACATCAAATAAATTAATTTTTATAATTAATAAGCAAACAAAAATAATAAGTCAAATTTCTGCTAAAATCATTCATGTATTGACATGTTAGACATGAAAAAACAGTATGAACAGTCCATATAGAAATATTATTCACCTGTATTAAAGTGCACACTTTGTCAATGAAGAAATGAAAGTAGAATTGGGAGGTGTAACTATTGTAGGTTGATCATATTATTGCAATACGGGTAATAAAAAACAGTATGAACAGTCCATATAGAAATATTATTCACCTGTATTAAAGTGCACACTTTGTCAATGAAGAAATGAAAGTAGAATTGGGAGGTGTAACTATTGTAGGTTGATCATATTATTGCAATACGGGTAATAAATAAAAATAGGGCATCTAATGGGAAATTAAATGATACCCCGCCACGATATTCATCAATATTTAAATATATTTGTATATACTAGTATACTATACTGTATATAGTATACATCCACTAGTATATAGAGACAGAAAGAAATGAGTTATCTTTCTTAGACCAGAAAATTTCATTATTGTCAAATTTAGAAAATTTATAAAGTGGCAAAACTTCAATAATATTTTTCCGATCATCCTGAAAATTGAACTTGACCTGTATTTTATTGTTCTGAACAGCTGTGCAAAATATTATTCAAATCCCTTGAGGCGTTTTCAAGTTATCATCTGGAAACCTTCAGCGGTATTTGAAAATTTATAAAGTGGCAAAACTTCAATAATATTTTTCGGATCATCCTGAAAATTGAACTTGACCTGTATTTTATTGTACTGAACAGCTGTGCAAAATATTTTTCAAATCCCTTGAGGAGTTTTCAAGTTATCATCTGAAAACCTTCGGGGGACTGACAGACGGACGGACGGACAGACACCGAACTAAACTGAGGGTATAACATAATACCTCGCCACTTCGTGTGGCGGGGTATAAAAACAGTATGAACAGTCCATATAGAAATATTATTCACCTGTATTAAAGTGCACACTTTGTCAATGAAGAAATGAAAGTAGAATTGGGAGGTGTAACTATTGTAGGTTGATCATATTATTGCAATACGGGTAATAAAAAACATCACAAAACTTTCTGAATTTACAATATTACCTTTCAATAAAATCTTTAGAATTTCATTGTCCAATTCCTCATGTTTGTTGATATGAAATATACTTATCTGAAATTATATAAAACAATCATAACAAGCTGTTAAATCAAAAAGACCATTCTCCTAAAATTTACTTTTCCATAAATTTTTTTACTTATGTTATTTTTTAATTAAATGAAGATTTAAAAAATCATTTTTTAAGTAATTTAAGAATAAATACTGAAGAGGGCCTATATCACTCACAAGATTTATAAATGGACATAGTCAAAAGAAATAAAGCAATTTTTTCAGAGAGCCTTCCATGTTCATTATCACAAACAAGGATTGCCCAAGGCAACCATGTCTTTCTTCAGATATAGTCAGTAGAGTCATGTACATTCAAGAGGACATAACAAAAGTCCAAATAAATAGACAGCTAAAAGACATTGAAATAGGATTACATACTGTTGAGAACACTGTCAATAAAGATTTCAAAGAATTAATTGTATCAAAATTGTGTTATAAATAAAAATTATATATTAAAATTGAACCAGAGGATCTGATGAGCCTGTATCACACACTTGAATTATAAAGGCAGTGTAGATAGCATTTCCCTGATGTTAAACAAGATTTGTATCAATTGGATAACTGGTTTCAAAGAAGCCTTTTAAAACTTTTCACCCATCTGGTCTAAGTTTAAAAGTCGTATGGTAGTGGTGCTCTTTTTAAATTTCACATTGGCACAAAAAAAACATCAATTTTATACAGGAAAATTAAAGCAATGTTGCTGATAAGCATTATTTCAATTGGTTTCTTGGTTTCAGAGAAGAAGCCTTTAAAAACATTTTCTCATAGGTCCATGTTTATATGAAGTCCTGCAGTGGTAGCCGTTTTGGTTTTCTGATCAAAACTAGACAAAGTCGATCTAGCGATCGCTGATACCCCCGCTTTTGTGAAAATTTCTAACGTTTTTCGTGGATTGTGACCTTGAAATTGGATGGATTTCCACCAAAATCAATAGGCTTCTTACCAACAAAATATATAAGAATATTTTACAGTTTCATTAAAATAGCATGAAAACTTTTTGAGTTATTTTCCGGAAACAACTTTTTGTAAAAATTTCTAACATTTTTCATGGACTGTGACCTTGAAATTTGACAGATTTCCCCCAAAATCGATAGGCTTCTTACCAACCTGATATATAACAATATACCAAAGTTTCATTCAAATCACATGCAAACTTTTTGAGTTATCATCCGGAAACAACTTTTTTGTAAACATTTCTAACGTTTTTCGTGGACTGCGACCTTGAAATTTGATGGATTTCCCCAAAAATCAAAAGGCTTTTTACCAACCTGATATATGACAATATCCCAAAGTTTCATTCAAATCGGATGTAAACTTTTTGAGTTATTGTCCGGAAACAACTTTTTTGTTAAAATTTCTAACGTTTTCCGTGGACTGTGACCTTGAAATTTGACGGATTTCACCCAAAATCAATAGGCTTCTTACCAACCTGATACATAACAATATCCCAAAGTTTCATTCAAATCGGATGTAAACTTTTTGAATTATCATCCGGAAACCAAATGTGGACGGACGAACGGACTGACGGACGGACGGACATGAGGACCACTATATACCCCCGACTCTGTCGAGCGGGGGTATAATAAAAAACACAAACTTTGTACAAGGACTATCTAATGAACACTGTGACTTAGTTAGGTTTCCGTTGGCCCAGTCCGTTCTGAGAAGGATTAAAATGTTTAAGTTCACAGCTGATGACCAATATGCTGACGACCACCGAAACAAAGTAATGACAATAGCTCACATGACTCTTAATTTGGGCCAGGTGAGCTAAAACAAAATACTTCAAGACCTTTTTAACACTAACAATTTGAAAACTTCAAAAATATGGAAACTATGTTGACGAAAAAATCATAATATTAAAACTAGACAAAGTTGATCCAGCCATCACTGATACCCAGCTTAAATTTTGCAGAACGTTTTTTGGCGACTGGTGATCTTGACCATTGATGGAATCGGTCCAGCATCAATAGGCTTCTTACCCTCCGATATGTAATAATACCGTATATCTGGTTATTTTGGCGGTTGGACATTTTGGTGGTTTTCCTGTTTTTTTAGCAGGTTTTATTTTGGCGTTTTTTATTTTGGTGTTTTTCAAATTTTAATACCAATATAAGAATAAGAAACGGTATTTTATTTTCAATATGTTCATATTGATAGCAAATAAAGATATTTAAATAAAACTATTTTATTTATTACTGTTTTAAAATGATAATCTATTAAATATAAGATCATGCACTAAATTTTAAAATCTACAGGTGTTTATTAATGTCTAAAACCATGAAGGTGTTAATTTTATGATCGATAACAGCGGATAATTAACAATTGATAAGACTTGCATATTTATATGTGAACAGAAATTCATACATTGTGTTTTAAAACCTATTCAGGTAATGAATTCAATACAAACTTCCTTAATTATAGTTTGTTTTCGTAACAATCGATGAATGCAATGACAGTGTTTTCAGTGTAATGTTCAGCTAGATACGGATAAATTGAAATACTATTCAATTAAGTTGTAACAACAACATGTCATAAAAATAAACACGCTTCATCTCACAACAACAAATCGATAATAAGAGTAGTGTGAGGTATCAGTTGGTCAGTTTACATATTTAAATTTCTCAAGGTCAACCAATACCGGTAATTATCGTCTGGAAAAATTGGTCGTTTTAATTTTGGCGACTTTTTCTTGCACGCCAATATAGCCAAAATAACCATCACGCCAAAATAACCTGATATACGGTATCCTAAGGTTTCATTGATATCAAATGCACACTTTTTGAGTTATTGTCCAGAAACCCATTTTAGTAAAAAATGTCTAATGTTTTTTGGAAACTGTGACCTTAAACTTTGCTGGATTTCCCTAAAAATCAACAAGCTTTTGATCCATCTAATATACAATAATATTCTAAAGTTTCATTGAAACAAAAAGCAAACTTTTTGAGTTATTGTCCAGAAACATTTTTTGTGGACTGTGACCTTGAAATTTGATGGATTTCCCCCAAAATAGGTTGGCTTCTTACCACCTGATATGTAACAATATCCCATTGTTTCATTCAAGCTGTTTAAATTATCATCAAGAAACTAAATTTAGAAGGATGAACAGACAGACAGACAGCTGAACGGACTTGAGGACCACTATATACCCCAGACTCTGTTGAGAAGGGTATAAAAATGGAAAAAACACAAATTTAGCCCTTTGTGACCTATTATGTCTCAAAAACTGTGAAAAAAAGGAAAAATCTGTTGACAAACTACTAAACCTTCATGAAAAAGAAAATCCAATGCAAATATCCTTCCCAAAAAGAAAAAAAAAATCTGACCGTTTTTTAAACTTTTACTTTTCTAGTCGCTTTTATTTCGAAATCTTTAAACAGATATGTTAAAGTCTTATAAAAACAATTTGTAAACTGTGCAAATTCTTACCAAATACTTCTTGGCAATACATTTTTCAACACTTTCATAAACTTTTTCAGCATCACTGTTAGCTTTTTGAACTATAGCTTCCTTTGTTTTATCCTCAGGTTTGACTTCAAAGTAGGCCTTCTTTATCATATTAACAATTTTAGACCTAGTGACAGAAACAGAACACATCTGTATATTAAAAGATTACATTATTTTATGTTATATGTAAACTATTTTAGATTATAAGTATCTACATTATTTTATATTTTTCTACATTATTTTATATTACATGAATCATTTAACTAAGACAAATATTTAAAAATATATATATATAAATATATATATATATATATTAAAAATATATGACACCCATTTACCTTAAAAATATGATAATAACTTGTACATAGGCACTTTTTAACTTATCCATTTATATAATAATTAAATAATTGATAATTACATGGGATTTTATTTGTAGCTTGTATTTTTTGACAGTTTTCTCGATGTTTGGTATTTAGTTATTACCTTTATTTTAAACCGAACTACTAAGTATTGTTATAGTTTACTGAAACTGGATTCTACTATATCTCACCTATGAGATTTTTTAAAAGAAGGGTTGATCTTTTAGAGAAATATACCCACTGTCTGATTCAGCCAAAGCCCACAGCTTAATACCCCATTTGGATGGTTTGGCTGGCATGTACTGTTTAAAGGCAACTTTGCCTTTAATGGGAATCATTGATTCGTCAACACAAACTTGGCATTTAGGAATAAATTCTGTACAAATTTTGTCATTAAAAGCACTCATTATGTGTCTTACTTTATACAGACAGTCATAGTTAGGTTCTCCTGGTTGTGGAATATGTCGGTTAGGGTCAGAAAAGTGTAAATACCTCATTATTTGTTGGAAACGATCCCTTGTCATTACAGTTGCAAAATATGGGGTAGCAAGGCAATCAGTAGACCAGTATGACTTTATGTCAGGCTTAACATCAATTCCCATCAAGAATGTCAGTCCAAGAAATGCCTTCATTTCTACCATGGTAGGACATGACCAAGCAGATTTGTTCTGATCAGGATAATCCCTGATTTGTTTTTGAGCATAACTGTCTGTTTGATCTAATATGTATTGTAATAAATTGTCTGTTAGAAAGAGCTGAAAAAAGTCAACAGGTTCTTTCTCTGGAGCAATAATTGTTTGTGGTCCAGTATTTTGCCTAGGTGTAAAAATATGGGGGAGACCTCTCTCGAAGTAATTAAAATGTTCGTGCCACCCATCGTTGTTGGGGGCGTCACCGGCATTGTTTACATTGGGATCGTCAATATTTTCATTTGAAAGTTCACTTTCTACATCGCTGATCTCAAAATCGTCACCTATACCATTTTGGGCTAATATTTGGCGATACCGTTCACTAGCTTGATTAACTTCATCTATTGAAAACCCTTCAAATTCATCGTCAGAACTTTCGGACATTTCACAAATTGACATACAACATTTTACTATTTTACTACAACTCTGACGTAAGTAACCCAGTTAAAGCGGGGATGAATTTTATTGGTGGTCTAAATTTAACTACACCTTTTTAGGAAGTTGACCCTAGAGTTCATGGGAAAATTTTTCTTCGTTGACTGGCGGTCTCGTTGCGGAGAATTTCAAAAGCAATCAATAAACACTCACGAAGAAAAACAAATGAAAAGATAATAGGAAATTCGCAATTACATTAAAATATTTAAACAGATTAATTTTATTAAAAATGTATGTGTCAAAAACAGTGTATCTAAAAGTTATTATTTTTTATTCCGATATTGATAGTAATTATTTTTGGTTTATAATTTAAGATTTATTTATATCTTCAGTTTACACATGTTACAAAATGGCGGCACAATAACTCGCGAAAGTGAAAGTTGAAGAAAGTTGCCCTTTACGGTCCGCTAAATGATCGGAAACCCATTAAAACAAATCACAACTAAACCAGAGGCTCTTAAGAGCCTGTATCGCTCACCTGATTTTATAGGCAATGAAGATGGCATTTCCCTGATATTAAACTAAGTCCTGTAATTTTCAATAAACTTTAAATAGGACCATCCAAACAATATTACTAGAAAGCTTTGTTTCATTGGTTAACCGGTTGTATAGAGAAGATTTTTTTTATTTGCCCATAGGGTCCTATGTTCAACTAAGTCCTGCGCCGTGGTGGCCATTTTGAATTTCCAATTGCCATAAAAAACATAAACTTTATAAAGGACCATCCAAACAATATTGCTAGTAAGTTTTTGTTTCCATTGATTAACCTGTTTCAGAGAAGAAGCCTTTAAAAACTTTTTCCCATAGGGTCCTATGTTAAACTAAGTCCTGCGGTAGCGGCCATTTTGAATTTCCAATTGCCATAAAAAACATAAACTTTATAGAGGACCATCCAAACAATATTGCTAGTAAGTTTTTGTTTCCATTGATTAACCGGTTTCAGAGAAGCAGCCTTTAAAAACTTTTTCCCATAGGGTCCTATGTTAAACTAAGTCCTGCAGTAGCAGCCATTTTGAATTTCCAATTGCCATAAAAAACATAAACTTTATAGAGGACCATCCAAACAATATTGCTAGAAAGTTTTGTTTTGATTGGTTAAACGGTTTCAGAGAAGAAGCCCTTTTAAACTTTTTTCTCATAGGGTCGAATGTTAAACCAAGTCCTGCGGTGGCGGCCATTTTGAATTTCCGATTGGGATAAAAAACATTAACTTTATAGAGGACCATCCAAACAATATTGCTAGTAAGTTTTGTTTCCATTGGTTGACTGGTTTCAGAAAATAAGCCTTTCAAACTTTTTCCCATAGGGTCCTATGTTATATTAAGTCCTGCGGTGGCAGCCATTTTGAATTTCCAATTGCCATAAAAAACACAAACTTTATAGAGGACCATCCAAACAATATTGCTAGTAAGTTTTTGTTTCCATTGATTAACCGGTTTCAGAGAAGAAGCCTTTTAAAACTTTTTCCCATAGGGTTCTATGTTAAACTAAGTCCTGCGTCGGCGGCCATTTTGAATTTCCAATTCCCATCAAAAACACAAACTTTATAGAGGACCATCCAAACAATATTGCTAGTAAGTTTTGTTTTGATTGGTTAAACGGTTTCAGAGAAGAAGCCCTTTTTAACTTTTTTCCCATAGGGTCCTATGTTAAACTAAGTCTTGAGGTGGCGGCCATATTGGTTTACCAATCAAAATAAAAAACACAAACTTTGTAAAGGTCCATCCAATGAACATTATGGCCAAGTTTGGTTTCAATTGGCCAAGTGGTTTCAGAGAAGAAGATTAAAATGTAAAAAGTTTACAGACGCCGACGACGACGACGACGCCGACGACGACGACGACGCCGACGGACGCAAAGTGATAACAATAGCTCACATGACCCTTTGGGTCAGGTGAGCTAAAAAGAGCACACAAGGACATCACCAGTTGTGACAAAGATCACGATTCTGCTGCAAAGAAGTACTTTTGTAACCTCGAAGTCGTCACTTAGTTTTTACATTGTCACGATGCCTGGAGGCATCGTCCGGCGCATGACAGGCAATGCCTCAAGGCATCGTCCGGCGCGTGACAGGCGATGCCTCCAGGTATCGTTCACCTGGAAAGGGTTAACAGGTAAATAATCAAAGTGCTACATGTATTCAAATTACGAATCAGCCTATATGAACAGCTGATCATGATAACAGTCCATCTCAGAAGACAATTTTTACCTTGATCCTGGATCTATAAAAATTATTTCAAATTGACACAACTCAAAAACTACAAATGAGATTGTACTGAAAACTCAACCTGATCTTCATTTTATAGTACTTAACAGCTTTGCAAAGTTCAAACAATATCTGTTTAAGTGTTTTCAAGTGATCATCTGGAAACCACAATTGTTGACCAAAAAAAAAACACCTTGAATTGGCTCAAGTCGAAAACTACAAAAAATTGAATTGATCTTCATTTTATTGTATTTAATAGCTGTGCAAATGATAAATAAAATTTGTTAACATGTTTTCCAGTTATCATCTGGAAACCACTGAGGCATGAACAGATGGACACTCATATCCATATGGAGGGTATCACATAAAACCCCGCCACATTGTGTGGTATAAAAACGAGAGAGCAAAAAGCAGGTCTTATAAGACAAGGAAGTCTGTTATAAGACAGGGAAGTCTGTAAATATATGTTAAGTTAATAAAAAAAGGTTCTGTTAATGAAAAAATCACTACAGATGGGGTTAAAACAAATGGCATTTTATGACAGGTGGTCTGTTGAACACTTTTGTTTGATGAAGTACTTACCTTCTTTCTGGATTGTTATAAGCATAAACCAGTATGTCAGCTGCTCGTCCAGTACCCTCACATAAAATGACAGGTATATTCTGGTCTAATGAGGTTTTGGCATCTTCAATAGCATCACGGCCACCTTCAACAACTATCAATACTACGGGTATTCCTTCTCCCCCTATGAAAAGAGGTGTTTAGCTTTAAGTTCAGGAGAGTGCTTTTTGTAACTCCCAACTTAACAATAAAATGATTCAAATAATTTAGAAATGAGAAATCTTTGTTCACAAAATTAAACTCCATTATACATGTATAAAGTAGCAAAAAGGAAATTCCAGACTATTAAAATCAACATCTATATCTAATTTAAGTTCATATTTGCAGAATGCCAATTATACCTTATTTTACTGAAATTCTCTGCTGAAAACATCATGAGAAATGCCTATATTAATATTTTAGTTATACATGTACTGATAATTAAAGCACTGTACCTTTAGATACAGGATCAGAAAGTTTCTTTTCAAATCTAGCTCTGAATTCAGCTGCACCTTGGTAACTATTTCTGAATCCATCATCCACAAAGATAAAGTGGGTGTGGTCTGAATTCAAGGGGACAGGTTTTCTATGTTCTATTACATTACTGGTCTTGTATTCTGCTATTTTGTCAAATTTGCCCTGAAATAAATACAAAATTAAAAGTCATTTTTGACACAAAAATGACAATGCATGTAAAGATACAAATTTATTGATGAATTATTCCAAGTCAACAAGGTACAATAACACATTAAAAAAGAGTGCAATCAAACTAAAGTAACAATATGTGAATCTCCCTATAGTAAAGGAAAGCATGCAAAAGGTTTGAGGGATTCCCATTTTCAATGTAGTAGGAGTTGTGCATACTATCTGTTTGATGAAATATTCCAAATAAAAAGTAACGACTTATAAAAAATTGCCAACCAAATTGCCACAAGGCAATACTAATCTCCATGTTGTAATATTAACAATCAAAAAGTTTACATGAAATTCCAAGGTAGGCATTGAAAAGACACCAGGAGGAAAATATTTATTATATGACTATAAAAATTCATTCATTTGACTGGCTTAAAATGACTTAAAGCTAACTTCTACTAAATAGCCAATCAGTTGATGCCGTAGTCAAAAGTAGTGCTTAAAAAAACCAGAGTAGTTCTACTTTCACTTTGCATACAAATTGTAATTCTGAATGAACCTGTTTAAAATTAAGTTTATATGATGCACAAATATTTTAGAAGTGAAATGAATCCAAATTTAATAATTTCAAGCAAGTATTAGATTCTGTACAAAACTTAACAGAATTGCACCTGTTTCTATCCATCTGACAACTGAAACTAGCTCTAATTGTGACGTCATTTTGTAAACTTTACAAAACATTCTTATTAGACTTTAATATTGTTGTGCCGGACAGATATTTTTTAGCGAAGACATGGTATTTTGAGAAAATAAGGGTGTCACTAATAGTGAACTTAAGGTAAATTCAGTATTCTATAAAATGTTATAATGGTCACCTATGTAAATCTATTTAGTAGAGGTTAACCTTCAAAGTAATGATTTAGCATAAGAACAACCTAAAATGGGCTTAAAATAGAATAAGTTCTTGAGCCAAGTGTGCTGGAAAGTTATGTCACCCTGGAGTATCCTAAAAATATATTCCAGAACCCTGGCAGTGCCTAAAATTAAATAAGTATGATGCTGTTGTCTGAAGTAACTTTGACATGGACTTTTATACTTTCTGATTAAATTTATTCAATACATATAATAAAACATTTATCGACTTTATCTAACAGCTGTAGAGGGCAAGATGAGAAAATTTCAGACACACAGAGCCTCATTGGAGACCAGAAGAACTCTTCCATGTGGGTGTCTGAGATTTATACCCCTCTTGCCCTCCCACCTATGTTTTATTTTTTTTTATTACTAATTCATTTAAAAAACTTCAGTGCTGTCCTGTTGGAAGTTGTCAATAAATAGAGTTATCTACCCTGAAAGTAATCACCCATGTAAATTTTTGTGTCAATGTGTTTGTTTTGATGTGTACTGCTATCATATTGGGGCATAAATTTGGCCATGGAAGCACAGATATGTTGTTGTCATGTTAATATTTAACGAGCCATAGTAAACAAACACAACTAAAGCAAATTTTTTTTTTTTATTGCTGACAGTTGATATCCCCATACATTTTCATGGGAAAAGGATCATCAAAATTCTTATCTCACCCATTGGTTGAGACAGGGTTATTTGTACATGTACCACACTGTCTCATTAGTCAGAAAGATAAATCTTGATACTGAAAGCTTATGTCTTTAGAAAGATTTTGAAAAAACTACATTAGTTAAAAACAAGAGTTACAAATCTTATTCAATAAAACAAGTTTGATCCTGATTTCTCAATTCCAACCTTTTTTGTCCCAGGGACCATATTAGTAAAAGATGAAAAATTTTCTCGCACAAGTTTTCTGTTACTATCTAGGCATCAACAGCATCAATAAAACCCCAACTAAAGAGGTATAAATTTTTGTTACAAGATGTATAAAATAATTCAAATTCCATTCAAAAGTTTAGGGAAAGACTATAGAACAGTACATGTAACTACTATAGTCAGACCAAAAAGTAAAAAAATCTGCAAGCATTACAAGCATTGAGTAACTTACTACAACTGGATATAACTAAGCTAAATAAATATCAACTAACCAGTATGTAGCTAACATTATGGTCTGTCATCACATCTCTGTTTTTTACATAACCCCATGGAGCTATTCCAATACATCGTAGCACATGAGCAAATCTGTCCTTGTACCATTCAAATGACTGGCCTTCACGTACAGCTAAGCCTACTTCTTTCATTACCCCCATATTGAATCCTGATGTTATTAACCAAGCATTAGTTGTCTTTGAAGCCTAAAATATATTGTTGGTAACTACAAACATCTCTGTCCTCAATTGTGAACAGAAGGAATCTGTTTGTTGGTGTTTGTATTATGAATAATTAAGAAAAAATTAAAAACAGGAGCAAAAAGGGTGTTTTATTTTTGCTAATACATGTAGTAGATTTCGTGTTTTTGAAATACATTAATGTTGTTTTTGAAACACCAGAAAGATATGACCTCAAAAGAAAAAACTGTATGTACATGTATTTATGGCTAATGTACTTCAATCTTAGGACTAAGAATGTTTGCTTATCATCCAATGAGCAATATTTCAGCTATTCAGGACAAGAACTAGTTAACAAACAATATTTAAACTAGAGGCTCCCAGGAGCCTGTATCGCTCAGCTGAACCTGAAACCAAACAACCCTTTTTTTATCCAGCTTTTCTTTGCTATAAGGAATTGCCCAACACTTCTGCAAAAATCATTAATTTTGACCTTTTAAGGGAAATAACTCCTATAAGGAGGATCTTTTGATGGTTAGAGGGAGAAGGGAGGTTCACTTCAAATTTGCTGTACCTGTTATACCTATCAGTCGAAAACTCTCTCGACCCCCCCCCCTTTTTCATTTTTTCTATTTTAATCCAACGTAGCTATGTAGGTAGTCAGGTGTCATGATTTGCACAATTTTGGTAGAGGACATCCTAAAGATGATGTGTGCAATTTTTCAAAGCAGTCCTTTCATTGGTTTAAGAGGAGAAGATTTTTTAAAATCAAGTAAAATTGATTAAAAAAATGTTCAAGGAGAATAATTCCTAAACGGTCCATCAGACAATCTTGACCCTAAAGTCATTTTTGTAGCCCTCATAGAGCAGAACAATTAAGCAATGCTAACTTTTTCTCTAGTTCTAATAATTTTCAAGATTTTGAGGCAAAAATGGCAAAAATCATCAATTTTGACAATTAAAGGGCAATAACTCCTATAAGGAGTCATCATACAACTTCAACCCAATGGAGTGTTTCTTAGAGCTTTTGATGCAGATGAAGGCATGTCTCTTCGGTTTTCCTGTATCTGTTACACTTTTTTAAATATAAGCCAAAAACTGTATTTTACCGCCCCCCCACCCCCATCCTATTTTTAGCCATGGTGGCCATGTTGGTTAATCTGCAGTCATGGTTGGTGCAAACTTGGTTGAGGACATTTGACAGATGATGTGTACAATGTTTCAAAGCAGTACTTTCAGTTGTTTCAGAGGAGAAGATTTTAAAAAATCAAAACCGATTAAAAAAAACAGTTCAAGGGGAATAACTCTTAAACGGTTAATCAGACAATCTTGACCTTTAAGTCATTTTTGTAGCCCTCATAGAGCAGAACAATTAAGCAATGCTAACTTTTTCTCTAGTTCTAATAATTTTCAAGATTTTGAGGCAAAAATGGCAAAAATCATCAATTTTGACAATTAAAGGGCAATAACTCCTATAAGTAGTCATCATACAACTTCAACCCAATGGAGTGTTTCTTAGAGCTTTTGATGCAGATGAAGGCATGTCTCTTCGGTTTTCCTGTATCTGTTACACTTTTTTAAATATAAGCCAAAAACTGTATTTTACCGCCCCCCCCCCATCCTATTTTTAGCCATGGTGGCCATGTTGGTTAATCTGCAGCCATGGTTGGTGCAAACTTGGTTGAGGACATTTGACAGATGATGTGTACAAAGTTTCAAAGCAGTACTTTCAGTTGTTTCAGAGGAGAAGATTTTAAAAAATCAATTAAAACCGATTAAAAAAAACAGTTCAAGGGGAATAACTCTTAAACGGTTAATCAGACAATCTTGACCTTTAAGTCATTTTTGTAGCTCTCATAGAGCAGAACAATTAAGCAATGCTAACTTTTTCTCTAGTTCTAATAATTTTCAAGATTTTGAGGCAAAAATGGCAAAAATCATCAATTTTGACAATTAAAGGGCAATAACTCCTATAAGTAGTCATCATACAACTTCAACCCAATGGAGTGTTTCTTAGAGCTTTTGATGCAGATGAAGGCATGTCTCTTCGGTTTTCCTGTATCTGTTACACTTTTTTAAATATAAGCCAAAAACTGTATTTTACCGCCCCCCCACCCCCATCCTATTTTTAGCCATGGTGGCCATGTTGGTTAATCTGCAGCCATGGTTGGTGCAAACTTGGTTGAGGACATTTGACAGATGATGTGTACAAAGTTTCAAAGCAGTACTTTCAGTTGTTTCAGAGGAGAAGATTTTAAAAAATCAATTAAAACCGATTAAAAAAAACAGTTCAAGGGGAATAACTCTTAAACGGTTAATCAGACAATCTTGACCTTTAAGTCATTTTTGTAGCCCTCATAGAGCAGAACAATTAAGCAATGCTAACTTTTTCTCTAGTTCTAATAATTTTCAAGATTTTGAGGCAAAAATGGCAAAAATCATCAATTTTGACAATTAAAGGGCAATAACTCCTACAAGGAGTCATCATACAACTTTGACCCAATAGAGTGTTTTGTAGAGCTTTAGATGCTGAAGAAGGAAGGTCTCTTCGGTTTTCCTGTATCTGTTATACTTTTTGAACTATAAGCAAAAAACTGTATTTTGACCCCTCTGTTCTATTTTTAGCCATGGCGGCCATGTTGGTTGGTCTGAGGCCATGATTTGGGCAAACTTGGTAGAGGGCATTTTACTGATGATGTATGCAAAGTTTCAAAGCAATCCCTTCAGTGGTTTTGGAGGAGAAGATTTTTTAAGAAAAGTTAACGACGACGACGACGACAACGGACGACGACGGACGCCAAGTGATGGCAATAGCTCACATGACCCTTCGGGTCAGGTGAGCTAAAAAGGTGAACACTGGAAACATATATTGACTACCACTGAAATAGTATGGAGCAGTGAAAAAAGGTGGAGAATTTAGCCATTTGTAGAAGCTACAATTGGCCTACTTTTTCAAAATCTACAAAAGGGGTCTATAACATTTAAGGAGCCTCTCTCCACGACAAGTCACACATGTAAATTATATAATTAACTACTATAATATTCATTTAGATAACAGTAAAACTGTCCATATGATATATTATGCAGAACCAGTCCAATACCAAATGAAATAGTCCAATATTGTGGTATTGGCCCATTTCACCCTCTATTGGCCTGATTGCTTTGGCCTAGTTAATGAATATAGGTATCATCATGTGTTTATTTCTGGTCCTCAGCAAGCTGTATTGGCATTTGACTGCACCTCAGGCCATTACATCAAGCCTATGACCAATAACCAGTCCAATACTTTTTTGTTAGAAGTATTGTGGCTATATCCTGTTTTCTTAAACAAGTGTGGACACAGAAAAACGTCTCGCCTGAATTCCGCATCAGTAACGAAAATAAATTTCGTCATAAGCATTACGTAAATAGCATTAATTATGAGCAGCGGCCTGTATACCAATTATTGTCACCATACTATGCATAGTTACAGAGGAACTGTCATAATACAAAAACTTTAACGAAGTCGCTGAACCGTTAAATTGAGGTCAAGGTCAGGTGACACTTACCAGACAATCATTTACTATTCATCAGCAACCTATATACCAAATATTGTCATCCTACCATGCTTGGTTACAGGGGAACAGCAGTAACCTAAAAACTTTAACGTAGTCACTGGACCGTGAAATTGAGGTCAAGGTCAAATGGCACCTACCAGACAGTCATGTACTATTCATCAGCAACCTATATACCAAATATTGTCATCCTACCATGTGTAGTTACAGAGGAACTGTCGTAACCCAAAAACTTTAACGTAGTCGCTGGACCGTGAAATTGAGGTCAAGGTCAGGTGACACCTACCAGACAGTCATGTACTAGTCATCAGCAACCTATACACCAAATATTGTCATCCTACCATGCATAGTTACAGAGGAACTGTCGTAACCCAAAAACTTTAACGTAGTCGCTGGACCGTGAAATTGAGGTCAAGGTCAGGTGACACCTACCAGACAGTCATGTACTAGTCATCAGCAACCTATACACCAAATATTGTCATCCTACCATGCGTAGTTACAGAGGAACTGTCGTAACCCAAAAACTTTAACGTAGTCGCTGGACCGTGAAATTGAGGTCAAGGTCAGGTGACACCTACCAGACAGTCATGTACTAGTCATCAGCAACCTATACACCAAATATTGTCATCCTACCATGCGTAGTTACAGAGGAACTGTTGTAACCCAAAAACTTTAACGTAGTCGCTGGACCGTTAAATTGAGGTCAAGGTCAAGTGACAGGTGACTGACTGGCAAGTACTCATCATAAGCTACCTCTGGACCAAATTTGATGGACCTAGGGCTTGGGCTTACAAAGATATGAAGCAAGATGTCAAGTGTTTACGCCGCCGCCGCCGCCGGATTCCCATACATGTCTCGCCTCCAGCGACTTTCGTCGCAGGCGAGACAAAAATAATCACATTCGAACTGGTCAGTTAAACATCCATACTTTTTTATGACGAATACAGTTTTAAGCTTGATATAATAATATTGTCCACCTAAGAATTAAACTTGTACATGTCTTCCTTGGAAGTGTGATTGTATATGATCACTCTTATAATTGAACACGGCCTTGGTAAAGTGTTAGACATCTCCATGGCCTGCAAATCACAGCTTATTTACTTTATTTACTTATTTTCACCACAAATGTTACAAAAACTGTTCAATACATAAGTATAAGTACAGAGATATTACAATTAACTAACTAACATGGGTTTTTGTGTTGTTTACTGTACACTATAATAGTAAGATTTTTGGCAAATTAATTGTGGTGTTTTATCATGTGTATATGACTATCGTAGGATTTAGAATTAACACTTGTGGTTTCTCTTTGTTATTTTTCTTGATTGCAGGATGTTTTCTCCACTGTTTTTTCTGTTACTAAGTCTAATTGTTACTGTTACTAATTGTTACAGTCATTGTTTTCTTTCCTTGTTTTAGTGTTATATATTCATTGTTTTTGTTTTTGTCAATCCATGGCTTAACTTATATACTATATACTATACCTTAATAAGACCAGACTGGAATGTTTCCCTCATTTTTCCACTAAGTTTAAAATTCTTAGCTCCTCCCACTACTGAAATGACAAGACTTGGTGTCCTAGGTTCCATGATTCTCCAATGGACTTTCATTAGATTGATGGCATAGTCTACTACATCAGGACGGAGTTCATCTTTTAAACGTAAATACTACAACATACAAAAAATAAAATACATACAGAAATCTTTGGACAATTTTATAGGAATTCTCTAATTCTTGGTTGGATAAAAATTTAAGGCTTGTAGAAGTAACAAATATAGTAATGAAGGAATTCAGATTTGTTTGCAAAATATTGTTGATTGATTTATTGATTGAGGCCCAGCGAGCAGTATTTCAGCTATATTCAGAAAGAGAGAACAAGTTAACAAACAATAAATCAATGGAAAAAGGAATGGGATAGGACACATGGAACACAATTTTGACTGCCAATGGAAAAGTATAGAGTATTGGTTAGGGTCAGAGAATTTAGCCTTTTGTAGCGACTACAATTACTTAAATTCTTCAATAGCAAAACAAAGCCTTTGGTGCATATTATGAGTTCAAAATTAAGAAGCTGTGCAAGTTTGGACTTCTGAAGCATCAGAAATACAGGAATTATATCAAATATTTATATATACGTCTACAAATTAAGCCCAACACAGATAGAATTAGATTTATATAATTAGATATATATATATTAACTACAGTTTTGTTCTGGAAATTTTTAACAATGGTGGTCTAAGGACCTTTGTTTCAGATCAGGTAAGTGAAAACATGTTTTTTTTGGGGGTTTAAGTACAATTAGAATCTGATATCTGTGTCTACCGAACTCTTAGTAAAGTTTGTCTTGAAAAATTAGCAAGAATACTTACCTTAGCTGGTTTCATTCCACCAACTTGTTCCATTCCTGTGAACTGAACTTTACCAAAGGAAGTTGTGTACTTCTCTTTTAAAGCCTCCTCCTTGGTCCACTTCAATGTTGGCAACTTATCTGGTACTTTTTTTGACAGATCATGAATATCTATGAAGGGCTTTAATTCTAAAAAATAATATTTGACAGATCACGAATATCTATGAAGGGCTTTAATTCTAAAAAATAATATAAACAGGGGCTAGATAATAATAAGAAAATTAAAATAATTTACAAAATGAATAAATGTTAATGTATGTTTAATATAAATACAAGAATCTGACTGATATGCAGTTTATTTAATTTACGCAAAAATATGCAATTAGAAAATAGCAGTGCAACAATAAGGCTATAATATGCTACATCAAAAATATCTTTCCACTTACGGTAATAGCCAATCTATATATACATAGATACAATTTATAAATGTTTAGCATATCCATATTCTTCCTTTGGTATTCATATTGAGCCTGGTATTTCCAGTGTCATCATTTTAAGTCATTGGAAGTGTATGGTTCCACGGCAAATATGGAAAAGATCATGTATTATTTAACTGATTAGAATGTGATCTGTTTATTCCCCACAGGAAAATGAATCCTTTACACCAGTTATTTTTACCAACAAAATGGAGGGTGGATGCTCTATGTACCAACACAATTTTACTCTAAGACATTACTTTAATACATACCCATTGGGATGAGATTTCCATAATTCTTTCTTCCTTGTGGTGTGATGTCATATGGAACATGGGATTTTAATGTCTCTCCACAATAACATCTGACGATACACATGTAAATAAACAATTTTTTTTTAAGAAAAGTAAAAATCTTTTTCTTTACTAAACATAAAATGATATATACTTTCTAGCATTGTGCAATTTATCTGATTACAGATATATAAATAAATGTGTATTACACAGAAACTTTTGCCAGAAGAAATTAAAATAATAAAGAAAAGCATTTTCTTACATGTGTTTCCTTCACATTTAGATTGACCAATTACATGTACTTTCAATGCAAATGACTGATTAGAAATAAGCATGAAGCAATTTTTATACTAAAAAAAGTATTTTTAAGTAAGTATTTTATACTTTTTCCTCCTCACAATGACAGTTGAATCATGCAACTTCAGAATTGATGAGAAGAGTAGAATTATATTTTACAGATTTTAGGGGTTTATTTTATGAATGATCAACTACAAAAAAACAGTGAGGGATAACAATAATTACATTAAATGTGCACAACTTAAATTTTGTTATTGCTTGACGCAGAAAATTTTTGTTTTTTTCTTAAGTACTTATTAATAAATGTAATTTGTGCAGTTTTACATGCTTAAAAAATCTGTTTGCAACTGATTTTATTTTATTTGATTTTCAGTCTTTCAAAAATCGCTTCTGTTGGTTGTGCATTGTACAGGTGTCTTGTTTGTTTAATATTACTGTTCCCAAATTTTTGCACATCGGTATTGTACTAGAAAAACAATATTAAGGGAGGTTTGGTATGTGTTCAATTGATTCAAGCTGCCACATATAGTTTATCATATTACTGTTCCTAGCTATTGGTTAATGTCCTAGTTCTTGCCCTTTCTGCTGTTTGTTATTTTACAAAGAGGGTCTACATCTACACCAATAAAAATTAAAAATGAATAAAATTATTTAACTCACTTTAGATGCTCAACTTTGTCTGTTCCAGGAAGCTCTTTTGGGTTCGGGATAAATTTCTGACATTCAAGCTGTTTAAAATTTTGTCGTATGTAGGAAATGTGTTGAAATTTAAGCTGAAAAGTATATGTGAATAAATATTTTATTTTCCAATGTCCAATTATGTAACTGTCACATTTGTAAATAAATGGATACAACTAAACATAAAATAATTTTTCTTTTAAATCAAATCATTACAAATACAAATTACTCTTAAATTAATTTCTTTGAATAACCTAAATTATGCAAGTAATTTAATTTTGTACCCAGCAATCCCTAAACATTTATGCAATTACAAAGTGAAATTATTTATTTATAACGCCAAGTCAGCAATTTTCAGCTGTAAGAACTAAATTGCTCATGTCCAAATTTAAAAAAAATCCCAAATTGTTCTCCCCAATAGCATAATTTAAACATATGCAATTGGATGAGGTCAGCAACAGTTAAACAATGAAACCAAAATGACCATTAGTAAAACAAAACAAATATTTATACATGTATTATTATATATATTTTATATGAAAGATTTCTCCAATTACTATACATCATGTATTTATGGTGAACCCACTAAATTGTAAAGGATATCTGACTTTTTTGTATCAATAAATTCTATATGTACTTGTACAATACCGTTTGAAAACTTTCGTCATCAGCTGTCTCATTTATCTTACTGACGGGCACACGTCCCATTAAAGGGACCTTCTTTCTCATATCAGACCAACGGACATCATCTAAGGTCAGCCTTTCTTGAGTTCTAGTTCTCAGTTCTTCCTCTTGTTCAGTTCTTTTTATTTGTGAAAAAGCCGCACCACCTCTTTCCGGGGCCGAGAAACTCTGCTCCTCCATACTGAAGGGCTGAATATATCCAAACTTTTCTGCAGGGTGAATTTGTGAATCCAACCTACTGCCTAGTCCTGCCATAACCAGTCTGTCTTTGAGACACTGACTTATCCTAAATTGTAAAAAAAAAATATAGGTTACTTTTTTTTCTAGAATGTTCTATAGTTATGTTCAAAATATGAAAACAGTTGTTGTTGCATGTCAATGTAAAGAATACATACAAAATTACATATATTTTAATATGACATGCTGTAAAGGCTTTGAGCTGTGGAAAAAAAAGATTTATGTATGACCAATACACATTGAGGAGAGCGTATCTGAAGAGCTGTTCCAATGACAAAACTGTTACTCCCACCAGAAAGCTATTGCACATGTATTAATCTTATAAATAGCAACAGTAGCTGTAATTATCCATATGTATTGTGTGTTACATCAACAGAACAGCCACTTTATGGTAGAAATGGTGTTGGCTATAGGTATGTAAATATCCTAAATGTACCATAATTCTATTATTATAATAGAAATAATGCAAGGATGCATTGTTTAATCATTGTTTTACAATGGGGTGGCCATTTATGTTGTTATTATATTTCTTGCCATTGGTCTAGCTCTGGAAAAAAATAATGTGACAAAAATTGCTATCCCGTTATAAAAATATTATAAACCATACATACATGTAACTTAATTGTTAAACTTACACTATACTAAGGTGTTACAAACATCCTAAAGTTGTCCCACGAAAATTCAAAAAATCATACTAGAGACAAATTTTCTTTATTTGTCCAAAGTTATGTTCACTCTTTGATTGTCACAAGTTAGTAAATCAAAATAAAATCTTGAAAGGAAGACAAAATAATCCATAGTTAGTTTCATGGCTGGTTTTGTCTCTGGCTTTTGTACTGACTTCTATCAGGAGTCTTGTAAGGATTTATTTTTTAATAGAGGTTACTTGTCACTAGACATGACATGCCCAACCCCATCTTCCCAACCAAACCCACCTGGCTATCTGCAGTTGGCAACATCAGGTATGGAAGGGTCTGGGAGGGGCCACATATTAACAAAATTTAAGAACAAAGTTGGAACATTCTGGCCACTTGTGTGGTTAAAAAAAAATATGAAGCCACAATGTGACTTTGGTCAAATTTCAGAAGCAAAATATATAAAGTTTGTCTCACTTCAGTAACCTGATACTCTTAATTTCTTAAAATAAAAAGGGAAAGACATACAGTACAGACACTAAAAATATATTCAAATTTTAATAATACAAAACTAAAGAGATTTAATAGAAATAACACAAAACTAATTACAATCTAATTAAAATTATATCTTCACTTGGCTCCCCCCTTTTTACTATTATAGCAAAAAGGGGGGAGCCAAGTGAAGATATAATTTTAATTAGATTGAACTAATTATAAAGAGATTTTAATAGAGAAAACCCAAAAATATACATGCATATTTTCAATATGTATATAAAAAAAGAAATAATAATGAAAACTGTTTTATTTGGATGACAATAAGAATCTTTTGATACCAAACATGATGGATTTATTTTTTATAAAATTAGAAAAATGCCATTTTTAAAGTGTATATTAACTCATTTTGTAGAACAGAAGTTTTTATTTCAACTTTAAAAAGATTTCAAAAGATATAAAAACAACTTAACAAATATGAAAATAATGTTTCCATATAACAAGCACAAAAAGGTATCCTGATTTGTAACATGGTTTTTCTGAAATCATTGATTTGAGACACTCCCCCCGTTTTTCAAAATTGTGTTAAATTCCTTACAAAAGGATATATAGTTACTATTTGAAAAAATCCACTAACAGATCTTATATTTATGCAGTTTTTTTCTCTAAAACAAAATATTTTGGAAAACATATTTTATCTGGTTTTTTTTAATATTATTAATCGGTCTTACCTATTTTTTTTTTTTTGATTCAAGCTGTATTTTGGAAACCATTTGACATATTTTAGTAAAAATATGATGTTTACATACTATCAGATATTAAGATTTCCATATTAATGCTATTTTAAAATTTTAAAAATGGGCATCAGGACTGCAAAGAAACGTAAAATATTGTTTAAAGCCACTTTCAGAAATTTTTCAGCTATATCATGGCTTCCAGGTTTTATTGGGAGAGGAAGCTGGAGTACCAGGAGAAAGCCCCAGACCTTTGGTAGATAACGGGCAATCCTTGTCAATTAATATTGGAGTCAAGCTCATCATGCCTGCAGTGAGACTCAAACCCGCAAACCACTCGTCCACAGAGGCCATTGCATATAAGTATAATTATTTGTTTCTACAATAAATATAGCACTTTTCTATTATGAATATGGTAATTTGACACACAATTTTATGTTTCCAAGCAAGGGAAACAACTCTATTGTGCAACAGCAACTAAAACAAAGATGAATGTACAGGTATTTACATGTAATTTCTTAGTTCTTCTCATGTATGTATATTAATTTACATTTTTTTTCAAATTTATTTTCTATTATAATGCTTGAGCGAAAATATTAAAGCTTACTGCATAATAGCTGCCTTTAATTCAATTCAATGTGTTTCAGTATGTTTTTCATTTTTCAGTATAATAAATTTGTTGCTTTAATTGTCCTGTTTGTATTCCTTGTAACATGTTTGGTATAATGCAAATTGCCTTAAATCTTGTGTTAACAATTATTAATCATTTTATTCTATTTATTTTTTTCGGAAATGGAGACTGAGAAGCGTAAAAAACTGACTGAAAAACAGTAATTTACATTTTAACAAGTCATCAATCATCCTTCTGCTATAATGGTGTTGTTTATTGTATTAATAACAGGTAATAATGATAAAAAAGGGCACCAATTACAGTACTTGCACCAGTAAATGCAACACTTTGACTTATAAAACATCTGAAAGACTAGTTAAATTATGCAAAATCTTTGCGCTTTTTATTGGTATGACATATTTAATAAAAAAAAAGTTGAAGTCTATAAATTGAATGTTAACTTTGCCACTTCAAATCGCACTGGGAGTAACTAAGGATACTTTTAGGTACATGTCTTCAGAGGGAGATTTGAAATTACGCACCCTATTCATGTATTTTCGGACGTAATAAAATGGACCTAATCATATATTGAATTATTAAAACAGACCTATTCTCATATTCGTACATCCTAGTTTATTTAACAACATATAAGCATTTCGTTTGATCAAGTGATGTTAATTGAGCACTTAATTTGTAAAATCATGATGGTAAAAATTGAGGCATGGATATATTTAGATAATTTACGACTACCCAATTATATAGCTTTCATTGAAAAAAAGATACCTTTTCATATATTTTGGATAGGTAAAAAAGTGTCCCTTTTGGGCCGCACATCGGTATTACTCCATATGTACTAGTTCTATAACATAAAATCTCCCATTTCATGTTAATATTTATCATTTTCATCTGTTCTTTACATTTTCATAACTCAAATCATTGCATTGTATCACACATGGGGTTATAACTAATTTCGGGTACAGTTTACTGAACTTTTGTGCGAAAATATAGTTCGATGTTTACATTTACCGAAGTAAGTAATTTCTATCTGTAATATTGTTTTGATTATTTTTCAGGTGAAAAACAGTATGTTTTGTATTGCGAAATGTAATAATTTTGTTCTTTGCATTTGAATAAAAATAAAATTCTGTTCATATATTCTTACGCGATCAAGCTGGCTAGGTGAACAATCTTATTCACATTCAATCTGCTTTCATCTTTATTGTCAGTTATGTAATTAACGCATTGTAATTACGTCCAACAATAATGAAATTCTTGCTACTGTTTTTAATGGTGTATTAAACAATTTTTGTGATGTAAACAGTTAATATGCCATAGCTGCCTGTGCTGCTGCAGCTGATTATCATGATGAATAACAGTAAACAATATTTGCACATGTACATCTTTGCAGAATAAAAATAACAAATAAATCAATGTACATCTTCGCTAGCTTTTTTGGAATTCCCGCCAACGCCACCTTACGGATTCTCAAGTTGCTTCCCTTTATATTACATCATAGTCAGCCAATCAGAAGAGGGCTTGTATGTCGGTTTGATGTTATTCTTAAAGTAAAATGGCAGCGCCCAGCTTCGAGAAAGATATTTGCGAAAAATTCAACATTTCTAACCTTACTAGAAATCAGGTTACCTCTATTGAGGCAATTTTACAAGGAAGAGATGTTTTTGTTGGTACCAAGACGGGAAGCGGAAAATCCCTCACATACGAATGTATTCCAGTTATAACACCAGGAGCAATCGTGTTGATAATTGCACCACTTATTTCAATATGACTGAACAGTGCAGAAAACTGACTGAAATTGGATTTCGGGCAACATATATTGGCAGAAACGTATCCGAAAACGAACAGATCGAAAGCGGAGAGTTTGACTTTGTTTTTGGTAGTCCAGAATTGCTTGTTGGCGACAAAAAGTGGAGAGGGATATTGAAGTCCAATGTCTACCAGGAGAAATTAAAATTGATTGCAATAGACGAGGCACATACAGTTATTTCGTGGTAAGCAACATAAATAATTTATTTCTGCACTGGTTCATTAGTATTTTATTCGTTTGTTTACTGTTTCCATTATACAGTCATAGATGTGGGAATCTGATAGATGTGTTTATTTTGCGTTTGATCCCAGTTGTCAGGAGTTACGGTCATTTCGTACCCTTACAAATATGGTCAATTCGTACCCATCGTCGAGTCAATTCGTACCCAACGGATGGTCAATTCGTACCCGAGGAAACTTGAAATGAAATTGTATGTAAAAATTAAAAATGATTAATTAAAAGTGTTTTATTGGTTATTGTACTCAAATTTATTTGTAATTAGTTGGCAGATTGTGATCAGGTTCGGATTCTTTGATAGTTATTTTGGATGTAGCTTTTTGATAATTAATATTGTGTGATCTCATTAACATTATGGTTGTAAGCGTGAACATTAAACAAGTCTTGGCCAACAAACTTAAAAAAAAGTATGAAAAAAAAAGATCCGCCGAGATGTGCGTGAAAGTAATGAAAAAGTTTTCATACTTCATTTTAAGTCAGTTTTCTTGACGCATTGCCGAACAAATCCAAGATGTATAAAGACAACAGATGTTTAGTTCACTTAAAATATTAAAAGATTAAATGTGCACATGCACTTAGAATCACAAACTAATTATAAACTTACATCATACAATAGAAATTACCACCACACTCCATTCAATACAAAGAACCTGAACACAATATGCAGACTAATTAAAAATAAATTTGAGTAAAATAATCAAGAAAACATTTAATTGATCACTCTTTACCTTTTTAATACATACAATTTCATTGCGATTTCATAGAATTTTAGTCGGGTACGAATTGACTCGGCGATGGGTACGAATTGACCATATTTGTAAGGGTACGAAATGGTCAGGGTACGAAATGACCAGTTCCCGTTGTCAGTACTAATATACCAAGTCGGATCAAAATACATTTATTGTTTTTATTCAAGTATGCACACATATATTGCACCTGAAAAGAAATAACATTTTGAAATGTGCAACATGTTCAAGTGATAAGTAGCTTTTATCTCTACATGTGTATTTGTAGATGTTTTGAACTGGTTTAAACTAGTTTTGTGAATCTTACATATATATTGTTTCCAATATGTGATCCTTGTGTTTGCAACACATTTCCACATTACATTTAAGAGCAAATAACAAACAAAATAGGGCGCTCTGTTGCTTAAAACAAACAAGTAAAATAACTGATAATCTGCTTCATTAACTGAATGTTTGCAGTGTTTCAGCTAAAACAGTAAAAAGTGCCAAAAACAAGGTATTATGGTTTATATTAACACAATAGTTATATACTTGGAACTTATATCAATAAACAATTTTGCAGGGGTGAGCCAAGTAAGAATGATGACCCATTTAGAGAATGGTTCTCAAGACTAGGAGAATTGAGATCTCTTTGTCCCAGTGTTCCATTGGCTGCATTAACAGCTACTTCTGGACCCAGCCAGAGAAGAAAAATTATGAAAAGTCTGTGCTTGGCTGCCACAGCAGCAGTAGTACTGGAGTCTCCAGACAGGACAAACATCAAAATATCCACCGTTTCCATTCCAAACAAAGATAATCTGGAACATGTGTTTGAATGGCTAATAAACAGCATAAAAATGTTAAAGGACAAAATGCCAAGGCATGTGATTTTTTGTACAACTATAGCGGATGTATCAAAACTGTACCTGATGTTTGTAAAATTATTGGGCAACAGTTGTGAACATTTTCAAATGTTCCATAGCAAGACAAATGAAAAAGTAAAAGAAAAAATACGTCATGACATGGCCATGGATGGCAAGATTCGCATCTTGATATGCACAAATTCAGCAGGAATGGGTGTGAATTTCTATGGTGTTCACAATATTATACACTATGGATTACCCAGGGAAATGGACACATTTGTACAGCAAATGGGTAGAGCCGGAAGAGATGGAACACTTTCCGATGAACTTGTTCTGTTTAAACCACACAAAGGACATATGAAGAAAGTAGAGTGTGACTTAGTAAGATTTGTGAAAGATAAGACAATGTGTAAACATCAGCTATTGTGTTGTAGCTATATGACTAAACCAACTTCTATTGCACCTTTGCACAATTGTTGTGATGTTTGCGAGAAAAAGTGCACATGTGGAGAGGAGGCGTGTCCAAGAACACATGTTGCTGCTGTAGCAACTCAACATGATTCCGATTCTTCTAATGAAGAAAGTATGAACCGAGTTGTTTCTTCAGAGAGTCGAGAGCTTCTTCGAAACAAGCTGGAGGCATTCAAAATTTCCTTGATGGATAATACATCTGGAGCACTACTTCACCATGAAGTCATTCATGGATTAACTGATACAGTACTTTCAGATATTACACTAAGATGTGAAATAATATTTACACCAGAAGATGTTATGAGACACTTCTCTGTTTGGTCATATGATATTGCTATTAAAATATGCCAAATAATATGTGATGTTTTTGGAGATACAGAAATGTACGACATGTCTGATAGTGATAGTGACACCTTGTCTTATTAACATGTTATATTAAACTAAACTGACATGATTTCTACAATGAATGTGGTTAATGTATAGTTGGCCAATAGGTTATACTGTGAATGTTATGCTAAGAAAATTATGACTGCAACAAACAAGTTGGTGTTCTCCAAAATATTGTTTAAAAAGTATATTGTTGCTTTTGTTTCACCCATCATTTTTAAGACCATACTATACATGAATATTAATGATATTAATAGGTTTGGTCTTTTTGTTTCAGGAAAGACATGTAGAGATTTTAAGGGCATCATAAATACAAACAAGTTTGAAACTGTATTGTAATATATTTGTGTCTACTGCATATTGTCACTGAAAAAATCTATGATGAATTTTTACAAAATATTTAGAAATAAATGAATACAAGCTTATGCACCTTCATTTATATATATATGTGTGTGTGTGTGTGTATAAACACACATACACACATATAACAGGATAAAGCCAGGATGTAACATGCTTGCAATACAATAAACCAAGTTTGTTCATCTTCCTATTAGATACTGTCATGCAGCTGATTTGATACAAGTTCTGCCATATCTTATCATGTAGTACCTAAGTAGTAAAACTAAAAATTCGATAGAAAATCATTGTAAAAATAAAATATACATGTATCTATGGTGAGTTGATTCCAATCTCAACTTTTAATGTTTTCTCCATGTACTGTAGCTTCCTACCCTAATAAACATGATAAAAATGGACAATATAGCTGAAAAATTGTTGAAAGTGGATACATAAAAAGGTGCACACAATTTATTCTTATGTGATAAAGTTGTTAAAAGCACAAGGACCAAGGTTATCTCTAAGCACTCCAGCTTTCTTTACCAATAAAACTGGTCACAACAAAACAGCTGAAATAGCACACATAAAATAGTAAGAATATAAATATAGGACAATAGCAACATGAGCAAACTGGTTTCACAAAAATCATAATTTTTTTATATGACACACAGTAATACAAATGTGGTGAAATATATTTTACACTGATTCATACGAAAGTCGCTCCTTGTTTTCTGTTATCCATTTATAAAGTTTGTCCACCTGTATACATGAAAAAACTTCTGAAAATTTGGGAAACTGAGTGTATTCACGGCCAGGTATATAATCAAATACTTTCGCAGAATTAAGTTCTGAAATTATTGCAGTAATGTCATTATGTTTTGATGGTGTTGACGGTTTTGTGCCTGATTGTTTCTTATTACATTCATTTTCCAAGTTGGTTGTAATTTCTTCCTGAATTTGTGTAGACAGTGCAGCTTTTCTAACACTTTCATAAGTAGCATTAGACCCTTGTGCATACACTTTCTTCTTTATTGCCTGAACTAGAAGTTCGACCAGATTGTCATTGGGAATGTTATGGCCAGTGCCTCCATGAAGGTTCGTGCAACAATTCCATTTATATTCATATGCCATCTGTGGTGATAAAAGTGAAACACAGTATGCTATGAAACGGAACAACCATAACTGATACTTGGTGTGATTACCAGCACGAGACAGCAGCATTTGAAATTTGGCATTGCATAATATTCTGTCCCCATCTCCCATTTTATAGGCATCATTTGTATCACGGAGCAAAAGTGCACATTTCATAAAGGATGCTCTGTACAAGGCAATGTGATCGTATTCAGATTTTGAGGTACCAGGTTCACCAATCTCTAAATCCCAATCATGATCTTTCTTGAGGTGTCTTTTTAATCCACCAGGTGTCTTGTATTTTTTTGTACAAACTTCACAAATATATTTGTTTTCCTGATTGTTAAACATTCTTTTAATTTGATTTGTTTGTTCATCAAGGGCTGATGTTCTTTGTGAAATCGTGGATACCTCTGTAAAATAAATGAATGCAATTCTAAGTACACAACACTACAGTTCAGGTGAATTGCTTTTACATTTGACACTGTAGTGCAGATATTATAAATGCTTTTTTGGCTTTCAGTGGTTTTTTTTAAAGTGTTATGATAATAAATGTACAAAAAAGGGCATGCAAACTCTAATAGACTACCAGGTACTAGCACTGTGTGGCGGATGCCCTGTAGTGATCAGTCCGTCCGTCCGTTCATCAGAAGCTAATCATGTCTGCGCTATAACTGTTATCTTTTGAGGTAGCTATAGGCTTTTGATTTTTGGTTTTTGTTTGTTTGTTTGAATGGTGTTTTAACGCCACTTTCAGCAATTTTTCAGCTATTTCATGGCGTCCAGTTTTATTGGGGGAGGAAGCCAGAGTACCCGCAGAAAACCCCCGACTTGCGATAGGAAAACTGGCAATCCTTGTCAATTAAGATTGGAGTCGAGTACACCCTGCCTGCAGTGAGAATCGAACCTGCAATCTCAGTGTTGACAGACCACTTGGCCACAGAGGCCCCTTGATATTTGGTACGTGGGTAGATAATATCAAGGTGATGTGTCGCATACCATGGTTGATGACCTTTGACCTTGACCTCAAGGTTGGGGGGCCCACAGAGATGGCTACCATCCCACCAATATCTAGTTATTATTATAATTAAAACTGTTCCTCCTGTATGAAAAGCATTTGTCCACATATGACAAACAGAAATCTAAAGGCCTTAATTAGAAAGTAATTTGTAGATAGCAGAAATATTTATGAAAATTAAAAAAAAGCAAGTACATGTATAATAACTAATATTTACCATCTGTAATCTTAATGTACTTTTCCAGAATGTCTCTTCCAATCAAGTAAATAAAGTTGTATTTTTCTTCATCTGGTAATACATCAAATAAGGGTTGTTTTCTTGTGGAATCAGCATCAATATCTTGCAATTTCAATAAATGCATGCAAGCACCAACAATGTACGAGTCTAAACAGTCATCCATGAAGGAGTAATGTGACCTATAGATAAAAAAAAATAAAAATTTTTAGGAAAGCAAAAATTTAAGGGTGTCAATAAAAACATGTTTGAAATCTGATGGCACAAATTCTATTTCCATCTATGTCAAGATAGGCGGATGGTATGGAATAATTAGACATTTCAACTGCCAACTTTTCATATTTAATGAACAATATAGGTATTTGAAGAAATTTGAATCACAAGTATAATTAGTTGAAGAAAAATCAGTACAGCAAAAAATAAACAAATTATAAATAAAAATTAACATACATACCTGTACTTCTGGATTACTTCTTCTGGACCATGGACATCAACTCTTCCAATAAAGTTTCTTAAATGTGATAATGTGCCTACATCTGCTGCTGAAGTGTTCTTGTAGAATATTTGATAAATGAACTGAAATTATAAACAAAAATGTTATGAGTATAATAATGCAATATACAGACCTGAAAGATAGGTGTTTTTCAAATGTTTTCAAGTACTATAAGTTTCAAAAAATGTTCAATACTGTTAATTACTTTAATTTTAAAATATGCTTGTAATATTTCATAGGTAGATTTACCTTGCAAGTACAAATTTAATTTATAGGTTTCACATTACATCACCACTGTAATATTTTAATATTTTTTTTTACATTTACTTTTGTATCAATTTTCAAATCTATTAAATTATCCTTTTACCCAAAAAAGAGATGACTAATTACAATGCATTCCATAGTCATTAAGCATCCATAATTAAACAACTTTGATAATTATAACTACTAAAACAATAACAAATCTAATATCTACTTAAAACAATGCCAGACTTTCTTCGAGATATATTTACAGTTTCAGACATTGATTTTCAAACATAAACATTCAACTTCTAATTGAACATTTATTTTGAAGAATCAGGCAAATTTAATTTAACAGTGATTCATGGTTAAATAAAAACAATGCAGTTGTAGAACTGCAGACATGCAAATTCAAAAACTGAAAAAATATTTTGTGCATCATTTCATGTTAAATGTCTTTAAATTTTTAATCAATATTGCAGAATAATGAAATATTTCCATCCCCTTTCTGACAGTTCATGTATATATAATGTAAATTATTGAAAAAATGTGACTATGTAATCCCAGATCATGACCAAAATAATAATGTATTCCGTTTATACCTGTCATTCTAATATTAACACACAATTGTCTTGACAATTTTTTTGTTTTTATTTACCATGAGTCAATCTAAGCCTGTCCTGATAAAGGGGTTGATTTAACTGCTGTTAATTCGTAATCTCAAAGAAAGCTGTAGTATGATTAAATATAAAAATGGCCATCTATAAAAAACTTTGGTTTGTTTTATCTGCCCATTACTTTTTTTAGTACAATGACATGTATCAAAAAGGCCTTTTCAACATGTTGCACTTAAAAACATAAAAAATGAAAATTTTATAAGAAAATGCTATAAAACTAGAACTAAATGCAACAAACCTTATTTTTTTTAAATAGCCACAATAAAACAATAAAACATGCCTTAAAAATTCAATGAACATGAACCATAACTGAACTGTGGGTTGAAATACCAATAGCAGGTTCATCATTCTGTGCAAGCCTTCAGGGCGATGAACTACACCAGCAAGTCGATCAAAATTTGTAGCCCCATTCATCATGGCAAGTTGTGCAGAGTAAGCCCTTTCATTAGTTAAAACATCACCTCCAAAAACCCTTTTTTTAAGCACAGCAGGGTTTTCATCTGCAGTTCTTGGAATATATTTTTCATGAATGTGTTCAAGAATGCTAATCATGTCTTCCGACTTATTCTCACTTTTGTCAAGCAAATCTAGTATTGCAAAGTCTGATTTGTTTGCACATTCATTTATGTGGGGATGAGGTATGAATTTTGGAAGGCATGTAGAATATTTCTTTAAACAGCCAACATGTTTTACCAAAACATGCATTATATGGAAAATGAAATTTTTGTCTGCAGAAGAACAATCTTCCATACTTGGGACAAATGAACTATTGTTAATGTGATTAATGTCTTGTAATGGCATATTATCATCCAATGTTCTATTCAATATTCTTTTTTCCAGTCCAACAAGCAAAAACCAATGCCAACTTTGTCGTCGTTTATCTATACTCATTTGAGATGGACTACGAGTAATGTCTATGTTATCCCCTATTATGTCATTAGATCTGTATGTCATACCTGGATGATGTTCGTTGCTTTCCTCCATCAAAACTTTTATGTGTTCTGTCTGCCTTTGCAGTAACTTCACTCTTTGCTTAGAAGAAGCAGATGAAGATACACAAAACCCCAGCTTGCTTAGTGTTGAAATGGTCTGAAACAAGAATATTTAGCACATTAAATTCATTATAAACATGTATGATGCTAATTTTATTAATCAATATTGAATTCTTTATTGTTACTCTAAAAGTTTACAAACTTTTGGAAGTTGTTTGACACAGACATTAAATTTAACCTATTAATTAAAACTGCTGTGGCAACATTATAAAGTTGCAATGTATTTACCACAATATGTGAGAATAATTTCTTCTCATTTTTAATTTTTCATTTATCCAAAGTGTTGAGACCACATCTCAAATTTGAACTTAATATCCCCATCTTCCAAAATATACTTATGTTATAGAATGAAAGGTATAACTCGCATGAATTGCAACTAGACACAAATGTGAACAGAAATGGGTGACGACAAACGTTAAGTTACATTATGACCAAGAATTTATATACCTCATCTGTGGCGCCACCATGATCCAGAACTTGTGAAACTATGTGATGAAATGATGTCATATGAATGTTTCTAAATCGAAGTGCTACTGCTGTTGTTACTGCTGTACCAATTACTGAACCTTTCACAATCTGATGCAAAATTTCATAGACAAGTGGAGCTTTTCTCTGTATTTCAGTTGCCAAAGTACTGAATTTGAATGTTGCTAAGTTTTCACTTGATAAATTACGTAGTGTAGAAATTTCCTTTTTTGCACACAGAGTTGTGGATTCTTTTTTAATGTCATTTAAAACACACTTTAGGATTGCTTGCTTCAATGATGATTTGTAAATAACTCTACCAATTCTATCTTTTGGTGTCTTTTTGGAAATATTTTTGACTATTTGTTGAAAGTGTCCTGTGATAGTTTGACTGCGAACTTTTTCATCTGATTTTGTTCTAAATAATACCTGAAATGTATATTTTCTTTGTAAAATATCTTTTGCAGACTTTAACCCAAACAATAATTACATTATCTACAATTTAACGGATAAAAAACCCAATAATTGAACAGTGGTACAAAGAATTTAATGAGACAGTAACCCCCCCCCCCCTTTTTTTACACACTATTATCTGATTGAATTATCACATGACAAATGGCTAAGGAATGCATTTATCTATCTGCCGAACGTTTTTTTTTAATATAAAATATTATTACCTTTACTTTATCTGGCGAAAACAAATTTACACTAACTCTTTTCCTTTTCAATACATCCGTAGTAGAAGTAGTGACTGATGTGTCCGTCTTTCTTGGGGTTACAGTCATTGATCTTTTCGTTTTTCTGGGTGTCGGTGAGTGCAATATTTTGTGCTTTGCAGTTGGGGCCATCGGGGTCGTTACCTCTGGGCAAATTGCTGCGTCCGTTTTACATTTTCTTCGGACATTTGTCTCAGTAGGATCCACAGACAGAGAAACACTGGCGGGGCGTACATATTGTTTACTTGTAAATTTTGATCTTAGTAAACTTATCAATTCATATTTCTCCTTTTTAAGTGCTTCCAATCTATGTATTATGTCATATTCAATCTTAGAAAGTTTGTTCAATTTCGTAAAACAGAAACCGCAGATATACATTGAAATCCCATCATCACGTTGCGGTATGTAGCCCAGAATCTCACATAACTGATTGAAAACTCCGAAAGTGTTGCCAAAAATTGTACGTCTGTCCTTTTTGGGTAGAATGTCATGACAAATTCTACACAACTCGCTCGTCGCCATGATTTGTTTACATTCTCAAACGTACACGTGTTTTTTGTTAAACATAATCTGATTGGTGCAGTTGTGGGCTCCTGCATCCAATCAAAACCGTACCTTTGTGACTCCGAAATACCGTCTAGATCTGCCAAGGGTGAAGATAAGAGTATCGGATCGTAACCCTTGGCTAGCGAAGATGATCAATGTATTAAGAATTTCAAATATTTTTAAAACAAACGATAGCCAGTCCTTATCCGAATTGAGATTGCAGATTTAACAAACGGTACAAATGTAAATAATTTGGGACAATGATGGCACAGGGCAGTATTACGAATCTGTAATTCCTGTCAAAAAATTAAAATGATGAAAAAGTTTCTTTATTATTGGTTTTATGCACTTTTTCCAGTTATTTTGTTGTTGTCGCATCAAATAGAAATGAATTATTTAATAAATTTTTTTAAATACAGGTCTCAATTGCAATTTCCTGCATCTTTCTTTTACTTTCAATATTTCAAATGTCCAAAAATGTTAACTGGTTTATTTACTATGCATGCCTACTATTTTTATACGACAGCAAAAAAAAATTGCGGACATATTATGGTATGATGCTGTCATCTGTGTCGTCGTCTGCGTCGTTGTCTGTTAACTTAAGTGTTCCCACAATATCTTTTGTTCTAGTTATCCAAATGCTTTGAAACCTTACAGTGATGTTTCGTACCATTGCTTTTTAGGGTCCCTCCATTTTTCATTTAGAAATAAGGGGCCCAAAAGGGGCCAAAATGCTACTATTTTGTCTGTTCCCACAATAACTTTTGTTCTAGTCAACCAAATGCTAATGAAAATTTACAATGATGTTCCATACCATTAATAGATGGATGAGATTGATTTTTGGGGTCCCCCTTTTCTAGTTTAAAAATTAGGGGCCCAAAAGGGAAAAATGCTACTTTTTTATTTGTTTCCACAATAACTTTGGTTCTGGTTTACAGACTACTTCGAAATTTTACAATAATTTTTCTTATCATAAAATGATGACTGAGATTGATTTTTGGGGTTCCTCCTTTTTCCGTTTAGGAATAAGGGGCCCAAAAGGGGCAAAAATGAAACTTGGTTTTTAGGCCACACCAATTTAATTTCTTGTTCTTTGGATTTTTGTCATTTTAAAACAGGGCAAGCAGGCGAAATAATAATTTTCAAAAAA
>OX104116.1:43395152-43404288 GCA_944474755.1 Limnoperna fortunei | reverse complement strand
CACAAAACCTTTCAGCGATTTTCCTTCTTCTTGTCCCTTTTTTTTGGGGGGGGGGGGGTGGGTGGGTGGGTGGGAGTGGTTTTCAGGTCAAATGCAAATCTCTGCTTGTACTTAACTGTACATACATTTCCTTTGGCAGGTAAAATTTGCTGTTAACAAGTCAACCCTCGATTCGTTGTACGTAAACTTAGCTGTTTGCAAGACTTTGAGTCAATCAGTCAGTCTATCAATCAATGAAATAATTGCGATTTGATCCGTTTGCAGCAAATCGTTGTGGGATATAATCAGATCTGATCATTTAAATCGGAATACTTCACTTACCGTGCTAAGGGTGCAATTCCAAATAATCATTTTCAAGTCCAACGTACATGTTAAATATATTTCTGTATATATAATATATAATAAACATACCTATAATGAGTGTGACAAATGTATGAACAAAGTTTACATATATTCCATAATTTATTTAGTAAACTGAATTTAAAGATAATAGTTTAAATGGCATATTCACAGCTTTTTCTGTGCCATTGTCAACAATGAATGTTATCATACAAAGGAAATTTGAAGGCACGTTACGGAAATGTATTGATTTTAAAAGACGTTCAGTGGGTACAAAAGTCACCCAAAACCATTTATATGTAATTGACGGGTTAAATTCGTTTGACGAACCGTGTCTAAAGTTTACTTAAATTACAATTAAATGGACAAAATAGATTAAATATTAACGTTATGATTGATATGATTTCCTTTATCTTATTTGTAATGTCGTAATGATAAAACAACAAAAGGATATTTATCCGAACTGATCAGTATCTAATGCAGCATTCCAATTCGTAAGGAGAACAATTCCGCCCCGTGTGGGGCAGAGCAACATAAGCAGACACCAGAAGGATTGCATAACATAATAAGTCTTGAATTTTGTAGATTTAAAATTGCTTATTGCAACATTATTTTATCACGATATTAATATCATCGCGGCTGAATACAGGACGCTTTTAAAAATTACCATGTTTCGCTTCGGACGACCATATACTATACTATATGGCCCGCACTATCGTGAATTATTTGAAATTATTTTTTGTATATGGCCAGGAGCGGTAGATTGGAGTAATTAAAAGAATATTATATCAAATAATCTACGAAACACGGTCCATATTGATATACTATACTTTCACTTCATAGAGTTGAGCTTCCGGTCAACGTAACACCTTATGGGTCACACTATAATTAATAATTTGATAAACAATTACCATTTGACTTCACAAGAGGACAATAAGAATACAAAAAAAAAAAAAAAAAATTAAAAATATCTTGGCGAAGAACTTTAAAATATTACTAAAAATGCTTATTAATAAACAAAGCTTACCTGCCAGAACTAAAATTAAATTAAAATTTACTCCAATCTTTCGCTTTTATTTTACTATTTTATAAACATATTTGAATATTCCTTGCTCATATCTGTATAGCACTAATAATATTAAACCTTGTACACAAAACATTCGTTCGTAGCACTTTGTATTTGGTTTCTTATTCGATACAATCTTTTCCAAATAAAACAATTCTGATAAGTATTCAAACTTCAAAATGTTATCAGATATTATACAATTTCAATGCATACGTTTAATGATTCTCGATACAGGGTTACTCTTTAAATGCTAAAATAAAAGAGTCAATTTCTGTTTGAACTTAACGCCTTCAAAAACCTTATCGATTTATTTTTTACATCGAAATTTATAATTAAAGTGTTTTGTGAACTTCGGTTTCAAAGATTATTTAAACGTGTAGTTCTTATTAAATCACTGAAACCGAAAATCTCGACATAAACGAAGTTATTGTTTAGTTTATTAGCCGTTAAATTAACACCTTGATCAATATTTCATACAAAATGGAAGTCCGGGACTATACTTTTAGGTTTTCAAGTGCTCAAAACACAGAGATAGCAAATAATGACTGCCGACAATAGTATGTAACATGTATAGAGAGGTTGCCACGATACAGACCCCTTTGCAAAGAAATAGCTGCGATTCTCCGACCCTACACAATGCTTCATATTTTCCCAAGAGGCCTCGTTGGCCAAGTGGTTAAGGTAGTTCGTCTACTATTGATCACGTGGACTATCAACACTGACAGTGCGGGTTCGAGTCTCACTGCAAGTAGGGGCGCTCGACTTCAACATTAATTGACAAGGATTGCCAGTTTCATACGGAAGGATGGGGCTACTCCGGCTTCCTGTCCCAGTGAAAACTAGACGCCATGATATTGCTGCAAACTTGCTGAAAGTGGCATTAAACAACATTCAAACAAATACCTTTCCAGTGGGAGTCGAAATTTTTCTTGTTTGTCCATCTCTTTTCTCTGTCGATTTATCGTGATATATTGTTTGTAAGCCTGTTCTCGTTCGGAATATAGCTGAATAAAATCAATCAATCAATCAATCAATCAATGTTAATGTCGGTAAAATCAAGATAGAGAATTGATTCGTGTTAAAGAACTTTGCATTATATTTTAATTTCAATAAATTCAAAGAAAAAATATTCTAAACGAGACAATTTATTATTGTTATTATAGAAACTACAAGTTCGTTGATGTTGGTAAATCTATTTATAATTCGGATTTTTCATTGGCTTCCAAATCATATTAGTTCTTATCATCACATAATTGTTAAACTTACGAACGTTAGCCAACTTAGCTATCTACTTCAGCAGAATAAACATTTAATTTTTTATTCGATTTCCACGATTTTAGAAAATAACCAATTAGCACATAGGTCATAAATGTGTCTACAGACTTATCTGACTCACGTTAATTCTTTACAACTAAATCTTTCAGACGCTGACAGATATTCTGTTGTCGTTAAGATGGTAAGATTGAAGTTAGTGCCAACTCAAAAAATTATAACTTTGTTTGTTATTCCTCTGCTTATAGACAAAGCGCCAGATAATTAAGGTATATACAGTTTCTGCTACCACCTGCCGACAGAAAATGAAAACTTTTGTTGCATGTCTATGTATACATTCTACCCTAAGCCCTATTATTCTATTTCCTTAATGTGTTAAAACTACATACAATAGAATGAGGTCCATTTCAACCGTCTTATTTAATAACGTTACAAATGTATGGTCTGTGGAATGAAACTTTATCGCGTGTAAACGTATCGTAAAATTCTACAACTGATTATCGTGTTACACATATACTACTTAAAATTATCGCATAACAAGTATTATTAATAAATTAGATGCATACAAAGGAGCTACATGTACATGTATATGTGTAATTTGCATGTTTCTAGCATACAGATGCCCGCACCCGCAATTGATTACGACAGCAATTGTTTTTAGTTTCACAAGCTTGAATAAAATAAAGTGGCAAGAGATCATTACAGCGCTGTGTAATTAACAACTTAATTATAACATTGTTTATTATAATTAACATTATATCAACTATGTGAATTTAGTTAGAAGGGATAAAATCTGTTACCCATGCTTCGGCAATTTTAAGTGCTCCTTGAACAAAACAGGTGCGTGAAGTGCGATGGTTACATTATTTACTAAAAATATGCTTAAACATGTACTATGTATAGTACAGTTTGTGTCGAATAAGTCAATAAAAAATTGTTTATTAAAGTTGAACTATACCTATTTCCGACTTATCTTTACTACAAGTAAAATGTGCGTGCATTAAATATGTTTTGAAGTTGCAATATACTCTATATTTTCGTCTATAAGTTTTTAATCTGCTTGAAAACCTTTGAATGATCACAACATAATTTTTGATAGAAAGGCAAAGTCTTTTTCTCTTTCGTAACAATATTCGCTACAAAAGGGTTCTGTTATCTTCACGAGAGTAGCAGATTATTACCCTGTCAAGCAAAGATGTCCCAAAAAACGAGTTAGTTTAAATTGTAACACACAGGTCACCTAATTAAATAAACAATTTAATTCAAATTAAATATTGTAGTTCAAAAGCTAAACCTGTACGGTACTAGTAAAAAGAATATCCTTTCATTAGTGTATAAACATGATTCTAATCAGCTCTAGGAGAAAGGACTAAAATCCATAACTATAAAAAAAACGGAGATATTTGACATTACTAGATACATACATATTATTAAATTGTTTGTCGAGCTACTAACTGTAAAGGAGAATAGATTTTAGGAAAATACACCATCGAAAACGACACGAACTGAACAACCTTCATCAATTTCTGACACCGAATAACCACCACATATAAACACTTCCGACTGCCCTGTATAAACAACATAATAGAGGCTGATATGCTAGTAAAAGAAAAAGTTATTCGTAAACAGAGACAGTATATGGTATCGTTGATTAATTTTGATCTGAAATATTCGCTAACTCAAGTTAAAATAGACACAGGATTACGTTTTCTTGAAATAAACATTAATAATGCATTTTTTGTTAGTTGTGACGTTTACATGTTCATTCTCCTATGTATCAGGAATGTCAGTGTTTACTACGGAGCAAGAATTAAACCTCGATAGATATATAAATGCATATCTCAAGTGCAGAGATGTTCCGGGTAAGAGCTTATTCGTTTTTCTTCGCATTTATATTTCAGTATAGTTTTATAAAAGTATATGTTCATTCAATGTAAAAGTGGTTCCAGAGATTATTTCCGAGGGGTTGAGCACTGAAGATTATACAATGAAGAGAATAATTGATTGACATAATTATGCCCAATGAATTTTTCTGCATTTTTAAAATAATTTCAAGCCATCGTTATACATGTCCGTGGTGGAAAGAAAAATAAATGTCTCCGATTAAAGGTTTTACCTGCTGGAAAAAACAAGGCAAAAAGAACATAATACAAATGTATTGGTAATTTGCACAAAATTACCTCCCTTGTCAGAATTCCTTATTCGTTTTTTAACTAGGCTTACCTCGTACGAAAATATTGTATTCGCATTAATAAATTTATGTTATTTTATCTGTATACATTTTTCATTACCATTCTTAACTTTATGGAAATTAAGAGGAAATAATGAAAGAAATTACTTTTACAATAAAATGTCATATCACTTTTGAGATTTTGAGAAATGTCCTGTATCCCTTAAACACAACAAGCAACTAACACACACAATAGAAATGTTCATTATATATGTAACTCAATAATTCGCCTCTTTTTAATGTCTTTTCATTTAATAAAATTTTGAAAACACACCCACAAACGCAACCAATATGCGGCCACCAATATAGGACTATCGTTCTTAATCACTAAAGGAGTTGTATACTACTGTAATATATGAAGTCCTGCGATTGTTATGTTTGCTTTACAAGCCTACTGTTGTATTTTTAATTATTTTCGTCCTTGACTAATTAATTTTTAATTCTACTTCCGAATTTTTTTTCTAAAGAGAAAGTACGTGCTTTGAATGTACTTTGTCTTTAGATTTTATGAAATTCTGGTATAATTTAAGTTCATACAAGATAATATCTTTATCGGGACTTTCCGAAAGTCTTACAGAAATGACCTTTGTTTTAACACCACTACATAACACTGTAAGCATCACATATATTAATGCAAGCAGCTTGATTAAGAGTAAATAAACGCCGTATATTACATAAATTGGCACTAGCACATACATAGATGATACAAAAATGTTTGTGATCGTCCCGACATCTCTAAACTACCAGTGTTAAATTCATAACATGTTGCCAGTACACACAGAAGAAGTAACACATACGTGTTCTTAACGCTGACGTTCTCATTCGTTGTTGTAATCGTATTACAGATTTGTAAGAATGCATTCGTTAATGTGTTAATTAATTCAAGAACACGGTAAAAATAAACAACCTTGCACATAGCAGAATATTTAGCATTTCAATTATGGGAGATATATCACACATATAATTTTATTACTAATAGCTTCCGATTATCTAGGTTAATTTAATTTAATGTACTGGAACCATGCCAAGGCGTATTCATTACAGTCTCAAAAATGTCCTTAAAAGATACATTGCTTACCTATCCTAGATATAAATTACACACAACATATACTTGGCGTGTTCATTTAATCAATCCCGAAATACAACAATAAGACAATGTGTCTATGTCTAAATACAAAATTCTGCAATGCTAAACTATTTTTATTCTTCTGAACTATAATTAGTGAACAGTTTGAGAATAATAATAATAACGATAGGAAATGGACGAGTTTAAGGATTACACATTATTTTTATCCTTTTTAGACACTTATTAAGCCGAAAGGTGTACAAACCGTGGAAAATAAAGTATCTCTAAGTTATTTAACGATAAATGAGCGGATATTTGATTCTTACGTTTAAAATCTCATACCAATTAATGCACGTGGCCTTCGGTGGACAAGTGAATGAGGTAGTTCGTCTACTATTGATCATGCGGTCTGTCAACACTGAGGTTGTGGGTTTAAGTCTCACTGCGGGCAAAGTTGACAAAGATCGCCAGTTTTCCTACTGCGGGGGTTTTCTCCGCTTATTCCGGCTTCCTCCCCCAATAAAAACTGAAGGCCTCGATATAGCTGAAAAATTGCTGAAAGTGGCGTTTAGCACCGTAAAAACAAAAACAAGAAACCAGTTTACGCAGCCTTACAAGATACGTGTGCCATAAGACTGTAAGTAATGATAGTAAATAACTAAAGCATTACTACCATAAGAGATGAATTAACACATGACTATTCTCAACCGTAACAAATTCTGTATCGAAAAAAACATCTCTACCACTCAAATAATTAGTGTCACAAAAGGAAACCGCGTGTAATTGGAACATAAAGTGTTACGGAAATGTTATCTTATTATTATACAAATACTGTAATGTCCGAAGGAAACCACAGCTTTGTATGGTTATTATTATGCTTTTCACTTTAGGAACTGGAAACCATCCGTCTAGACTTGCCACAAGTCCCTTTGAATATTTTTTTGCTATTAGAGGGATACATCTTGATTATCAACTTTTCGTACACTACTTGTGTACAAAGGACGTAACTTTGTACACATGTGGATAGTATAAGAAATGTTGATAATAAAAAGATGTATCTCTCTAATAGCAAACAAATTCAAAGGGACTTGTGGCAAGTCTGCCATCCGTCTGTTTGTCTGCTTCTTGCTTTATATCCGCCAAGTTTTCTTTCCCCTTCATACATTTTGTCTTGCGACATGTTGTAAATACATTTTGTACTATGTATGTATTATAATTTACGTTTCGCATTTCATCCTGGAACAACGAACACTTGTTCGTAACGTAGTTATTTCCCCGGTCACTGTGTGCATATACAATTTGAAACAGTAAATGATGGCGCGACTTATAAACTAGATGTGATATCACTGATCTTGGACTTGAAAAAAGGTACAAATATCATGATGACTTTCTAATTTTTGACATTATGTTGTGTGCAGGTCTCCTACTGTACCATAAACGATACAAACACTTAAACCTTGACCAAAATGACGATCTCAAGGCAATGAATTCCCTTATATTTATATTGATTCTTTATTATATTTATCACTCATGGATCAATGACATTTATTGTAAATAGCTATATTTCAGTAACTATAACAGTTATTGACATAGAAGCGTCATTATTAGACTTTTTTTACCGTTAAAGAGCTCACAAGATCAAAGGTCAAGTTTATATTATAAGTTTTGATATTATGTTGTGTGCAGATATCCTAAAATACAAGAGATACCTGCATCATTGACCAACATGAAGATTTGTTAAAGGTCGTCTATTGTCGCATTTCAATGACCTTTTATAAGAGTTATTTACTATGATAGAGGTCAAAATCCTATTTTATGAATTTGTATATGAAATGATTAATCCCAATAAATGCATAGGTTTCTCTAATAATACCTTATTGTATAGCGACATTATCAATGGATCAAAAGTCAGTGTTATTTTTGATGGACTCGAACGTAGGAGGATCATTAAGTAATTGACTTTTCACTGATACTAGTGTTTTCAAATTATGTTTTACATGTTAACGCTTTCATTATTAACATTTAAATCAAACGTTTCGTTTTTAGCATATGTATATAAATTCTGAACATACTTAGAAAAAAGAATCAAAGATTCCAATGACTAACAAGAGAATGATAAGTCAAAGACAGACAAAACCATAGTTTCTCGAACAATAGGATAAAAAATGACGTATTCCAAAAATTTACTGGCAGCATCACACACAGATAAACATGTCACGGCATTATGACTCTAATCGAACAAAATTCACCGTTAAATGTGATGTAGACAAAATCTTCGATCCAAGTCCCTACAATCAATGATCACCACGCTATGATCACTTGACCTTATTGTTTCTTATGTTTTCAATGTGTAACAACAATATTATTTAGGTATTAGTTTAGCAGTAGTGAAAAATGGAAACATATTTGCAAAAGGCTTTGGATTTGAGGATATAGAAAATAAGATTCGAGCTAGCAATTCCACTATTTTCTGTTTGGGATCGGTAACCAAGTCTATGACAGCCATGCTATTAGCACGTATGATATCTGATGGAAAACACAGGTATATATGAAACAATATTATACAATTATAGCCTTTAAATTAGGTCGATATGAAAAATATCGACATGAGAACATATCGACCGACAACGAATTAAGTTGGAGGTCGATATGTTATCTCATGTCGATATTTTTCATATCGACCGTTATTAAAGGCTACAATTGTAATATTATTAATTGATATTTTTATGCACATCTGTATATACTAGTATTTTAAAGGAATTTAGTTCAATGTTCTTTTGATTAGTTTACTGTTTTGATGGGTTTTGTCATATGTACGAAAATATCACATTTCATCTCAATATCATCTGAAATTATGAAAACTTTCAATTTAAAAGATTTATAAATACAAAAATACATGCAACATATTGAAATATTTGCAATTTTTCACAATGCACATACTTTCCTAACTTTCAAACCGGAAACAGACAGAAGTAATTCTGATTGGCTGTTTAAAAGGGAATTCCAATTATTTAAAAATAGCCGTGCAATATCATGTTTTCTAAATATAACCGTGCAACATCACTTTTCTATCAGCCGTTTTCAAAGAACCTTACCAAATACAGCATGTCATGTGACAGGCTTTACACTAATCAAATTTATCAGAAAAATATCAATTAATACT